>JAVCKV010150379.1:0-18396 GCA_032274145.1 Herpochondria borealis | reverse complement strand
ATGTTTGTATGTGTTGTTTAAAGCTTTTGAGGTACTTGTATAAAAGGTACATGTAGTCAAATAGAACACAAGAAGAGCGCCTTCGAATCCAAGCTGACACCTGGTTTATAAACACCACCTAGTAGGGGAGACACTTGGTGGTTAGCACGTTCGTTACTGCCATCCAGCATCTCCGTCGCCCCAGAAATCTTTTTCAAATATATCAGCAACTGCTTGAACTGCTGAATCAGCCCATCCTTGCACATCGTCCTCACCCTTTGGGTAGTAAATGTCGTTTGACTGCCATCGACCACTCTCCAGACAAATTCTCGCCGTTTCAGTTCCTATGCAAGCTGCAATAACATTTCCATTCCCCGCGGCTCGCTTCTCTTCATCTGTCCCATCTTCAATTCCAAGAGACACGTCCACATTGTGCAACCATTGTTCGACAGACTCTGGGGAGGCGAAACATGCCACATTGACCCTGTCGAGGTTGTTTTGAAATTTCTCATTATCGCAGGATCCGGGTATCTCGACAAACGTTGCTTCTTTTTCCACCAGGGAAAGAAGCGGATGTGCCTCCATCTTGATCGTTAGTTCTTCGTTTTCTCCAATCTCTTGTGTGAGGGCAACGTTGATGGTCCCAGCTTTCGGCGCAGATGCAAAAGAAGCGCTGAGGAAGGTCGGCGTTTGTCTTTTGGACAGTGGCGAAAATGCCTCTGTGCAAGAAGCCAATAAGCATGCAAATAGGATTGAACGAGTCATGGTGAAAGAGAGTTGTAGCAACTGCAATAGATCTTCAGCAAGAACGACGACGTCCACCCAATACCATGTTTTTATCGTCAGGTTTGAATCTAACTGACGTACTTTTCAGAAACCGTATTTTAACCGCACAAATTAATGAGCCCTTTTAGTAATCTGGAGCTTGATAGACTAGACATGCAGAGCTTCGTCGCGCACGAGTAAGTATATGTATGTGGGTTGCTAATTACTGAGTTCTTCAAATAATACAGTTCCGAGTAGTCACTCTCTCTAGCCTCTCACAAATCCGAGGTTGCTGGTGAAATTAGCTGTTGCACCTGACAGGCATGGTGTCTCTGGTCAACTTCGGTCTGTAAGAGAGGGTTTCAGCATCCTCTCGAGAGAAACAAGGCACTTATGTAATCACTCCGTTTGTAGGTGTCAAGGTAGTGCGAGATCCTCCAAAGTTGCTCAAGGATGGAGCCATGGAAAGCATGCTCGTTGGTTGAGAGTTTTCGCCAGCGCCCATGGTAACCATGGAAGGTCGAGAGTTGGGGTCACCACCACCCGTCGGTGAAGATGTTCCGTCAGGTGATATTCCAAGATGGGGAAGAATGTAGTAGGCCCCCCCTCCAAACACAAAGGTTGTAAAGAGGATACATGCTGACGTCATTCCCTTCATCAGCTGCTTGAACTCGCATCCCTCTCCCGTTACGTTGTTGTAAATGGGAACATTCTCCACCAACGCCAGCGACACAGCACCTCTGAGCCCGGCCAGAACGAGGACTACCTGTGTCCTCTTGTCTTGGATTGCTGCAGCAGTTCTGCTTGAGCTTTCTCCCATACCCTCTCTGCACCTGTAAACCTGGAAGACGGCGAATGAAACAACCACCACCATGAATGCTCGGCTCATGACACATGAGAAGATAGAAATCGTCACCAGTGTTGGATCCCAGTCGTAGTTGTTACTGAAAAGGAAAAGCCCGACATAGGCAAAGATCGCATTTTCAGATAGTTGAGAGGTGAGATGGGCAACGAAGCGGACATGTCGATTTGCCGTGGATGATAGGTGGATTCTTTCAGTTTGAGGAAGAGGCTGCACCGAACATACTGTCATTTGCTCGGTTGATCTAAATTCGCCGTTGATCCAGTTTCTCACTTCCGCTTCGTCCTCAGCCATGTCTGAATAGCCAGATTCGGTTCGAAAGTTTGAGTTCATACGTTGCGATTGTGCTTTCTTCGACTTTTTCGGGCCTGCAATGTAGATATCCATAAAGAATCCAATGACCACAATCGATACGATACCTGACCAGCCAATGCCATCACAAATATAATAGGGCATGAGCGCCCAGAGGAAGAAACTTCCTACTTCCATGACGGGAGGGAGGTGCTTATGCAGCAATCTGAAGTACCCCAAAGCCAAAGCTCCGCAGGTTAGCCCAACTGCAATCGATCCAAACATGGCGATAAGAAAAGTGGCAACAGCATCAAACACCTCGTCCAAGCTTGCACTTCCTTCATTGGTCTGACCGTCAAATCGTCCCACTAGAGTTTGGAACAGTGTGATGGCAATACCGTCGTTCAAAAGACTCTCGCCGAAAATCAGAATGAAGATGGTATCCTCTTGGTCCATATTCAAACTGGTCAACACACTTAGGATGGCAACAGGGTCAATCGATGAAATCAAGGCTCCAAAGACGAGCGAATCAAGCATCGGAAACGTCGTCGCATTGCTCCACTTTGACAAATAATGAACAACGAATCCTGTGGTGAATGTACTGATGGCTGTGCCGAAGACACTAAACATGAAAATAGCGCCACGGCGTCTCTTGAATTCAAATTTGCTCACAGAAAGAGCTGCAGCAAAGATAATCGGTGGTAGCAGAACCGTCAAGAAGAGCTCATCGTCGAAACTCAAGTCATTGATACTCACACCAGGTATCAAGTTCGAGAGTAATCCAAACACGGTTCCGACTAGAATGCATGTAGCAGCCTCAGGAAGGAAGTGTAGGTTCAAGTTCTCGACCACCGCTTTCGCACATTCACAAAGCAGCAGCACAAAAGCGGTAACGAAGAGATGGAAGTTCGTGAGCAGATTGTCATCTTCGCAATAGTCCGCATGATGTGCCATGAGTGCTTGGCAGCACTGATGCTCAGAGAATTCCTCGAAATAATCATCATAGTCGTGATTCTCATTGTATGTATAGTCAGCAGCCGAGCATTCTGTAGACGAGTTTGAAAGATAGTGTGAGTCAAGGTGGAGAGTCAAGCAGTGTACCATTCAGAGGTTCACTCTAGGGTACGATACACTTACCAGCTGCTTTGTAAGCGTTCGAGATTCCTTCACAAGTATCATGCGCGTCTGTAGTTCCTTCCAGGAAGGACACAAGAAACTCAGAACACTTCTCGTTGTTCATATCAACACTGCTGCCGTCATTATCATTGTCATTGTCATCATCCCCGTAGTCAACATCTTCCAGTTGACGAAACTTGAAGCCAGCTGTTTCCCATGCTGGTTGCTGTGGACCCTTCTTCTGGTAGGTTCGTCGAGCCCGTCGTCTTTCAGTACCGTACCCTGGTTGGTGCCCGAAAACGTAAAGAAAGCGATGTGATAGTGCTTCTGAGGCGATGATTGTTTCTTCTGCTTTGGCTGACTGGGTCGTTCTTGTGGTTTGATGAAAAACAGAAGCAGCATTGTTCGTGTCAGCGGTACTCGTAGCTCGCGATTCTACATTTATCGGGATTAACACAGCCACCAGTACGTGTAAAAGAAAGGGCAGACATGAAGTTCGGTTTCGTCTGCACATTACAATACTTCAAGCTGATCTGCAAGCAACAAGCGTTCAATGGGATTGAAAGGATATGGTCCGAATTGAGTCAATCAAGATAGGGTTGGTTGGTCGGTGATGTCGCGTTGCGTTGCAGTGCGTTCAATCCAATCTTGTTGGTATGAGATTCGTTGGTAACGAACGAATGACGAAACGGTTATATTCTCGCTGGTAATGAGAATACCGAAAACGGCAATGACTTTGCTACCAATCTAATAGTTCCACGTGGAAAATCCAGGGTGGCACACGATTCGATGAGCGCGCGTGCATGATAAGTGCAAAAAAGCGCGCGTTATTTCGAAAACCGATATTGTTAAGTAAATGAATCAGAAAGGTCACACTCTGACGTGGTGTGGAACTTCTTTGAGGTATTTATCTGTCCACACCATATTCAGTCCGAACACCCGAACTCCTTTTTACAGCAGTGTTTGAATTGGGTTTACGTTCTCAACCGTTATTTGACAATATCAGATTAACAAGAATACTCTCCTTCAGTAACGAAGAGTTATATTGAGAACCCCTTCGACACACACACAACGGTGGGATTGATACAGTGATTCGGTGCAGTACCCGTACTAGTGGTAGAAGACAACAACGCTCACAAACTCACGGGGTCCGTCACAAACTCACACCATGCCTGGTCTAATCTAACTTTGACCGACTCACAAACTCACACCACACTGCTGATCAATTTGTTGATGTGTAGTACGTGGGATCAAAATCGCCGTCCATGAATGCTTAGCCGTTCTATCGCGAACCGATTTGTGTCTGGTAGGTGAATGAGATAACGGCAATGGTTCTACTTTTACCAGTAGTATCAAGTATAAGGCAGACACCATCTGAAACTGGCTTACGACGGAGACTGCTGAGCACCCATTGCAATAGCTTCAAGAATGGATGCATGAATTATCCCATGGGCGACCTCGGTCTGTGCTAAGGGCTTCGGTTCCGCACACGTCAGTATGTCAACGTCGAAGAGTTTCAATGAAGATGTCAGTCAGCAACCGAGCGGCCCCTTTACTACTTTTACAATTTGTACAAGCTGACAAGATTCTCAGAAGAAGCTCTCGCAACCTGCTCTGCTGAAACAGACTTCTTTTGCTGAGCCACCGCTGCAGCTACATACGGAATGAGTCCACTGTGAGGAAAGGCTTGTCGTCCGAGAGCCGATGCCACGGGTGCTGGGATGTTGTTTCCAGTCTCCAACAATAGCTTGTCCAGAGGCACATCAAAGGCACATTCGTGCGCTTGGGCAGCTTTGGAAAAGCTCACCGATCCATTCATACCAATCCAAACAGTCGATGGGAACGCTTGTAAAATTCGAATCATGTCGTCGGCCCGACCAGACCAAGAGCACAAGTGTACCTTTAGACCGGAATTGGATGGCGTTTCTAGAATTTCTTGCAGATCGCGCATCGCAACATCATATGGAGATTCTTCCATCGTCTCATTGGCTCTAACAGATGTCGCGCCTGGTAGGAACTTGATTTGAACAGGAACATTTGCCTCGGCTGCTACCGAACAAGTGCATCGAAGTCTCGCAAGTTGGGCGTCTCGATCATAACCTTCCTCTGAGTAGTCGAGTTTTGAACACAGTCCAACAACCCGGGGATCTTTGCACGCCTCTTGTAGAGTAGTTTTTGAGACATCTTCATTTCTTATACAGTCATAACCATGGTTCAGCCCGATCACAAAGGAGACGGGCAGAGCATCTTCACCGTCTGACAACCAAGGCGATGGTAACGGTGTATCTGTAGTCCACTCTTGGTTTGTTTTGACGTAGACCTGAGCAATGCATCCTCCAAAATTTGTCGTCTCACTGGACTGGTTGAGTTCCCTACAGTACTCTTCCACAGCTTCCTGTTTTGTCTTTTGAAACGCAGCACCAGATCGGCCTGTCTGAAGGTATTGAAGCGTCGCAAAGCCGTCGCACATTGCATCATAGTATGAAAAGGAATTTGCATAGCCCACACTGCCGTCGCACGACATTTCAAGCCCAGCATCAGGCTCAGCACTTGTTTGCACGTGCCGTTCAAAACCGTCTGGCAGCTCCATCCCGGAAATCAAGGGCTCATTCTTCTGCCCCTTTTTTCCTCGCCCACTCTTCTTCAAGTGCGCCGCTCCAGTGTCCCCCTTTGCCTTTGTGAATTTCGACATGCCTTTTCCGTCGTCTTCAAACCCTTTGCAGGCTCGTCGTGTATGACCGAGTTGGCCACAAAGGTAGCAACGCTGCTTGGCAAGTCGCTTCTTCGCGGCTTCGTGGCGTTTGAGGTCACGTTTCTGTGCAAAGTCGAGCTTTGAAGTATCAATTGGTGCAACCTCTTTTCCGTGTTCTTCACCGCCCTCATCAGAGGAGTCGTCACCGCCTCGGCGGCGACCCTTTTTGCCCTTAGCCATCTAGAGTGTAAACACAATAGCCTTGTCCAGTAGAGTGACAGGGTTGTTCCTTGGCTGTGATTTGGATCTTTCCGCGCAGACGCGCAGATGGGAATCTGTTCATTTTCGAATTTCTTCCTGGCTTTGACAGACTCCCGGACGTTATCGTTTACAAGATAGAGTGGTTGGGAGTGCGAAACCTATCACAATAGCAAGAGGTCCTTGAACCTTATCCCGTTTGAATCGTGTTGGCGACTCCTAAGTAGTAGCAACCCCCACTTGGGCTCTCGTGCTAAACTCCGAGTGCGTTGGACATGGTGCTGAGCACCAACTCCTGTGACAGAGTCAGTCAGTCGTCCTGTACATACATGTAGTTCCAGCACCTAGTAGTAGGCTGTATTCATCTAGTGAAGACCTCCTCTAGGATGTGTAGCAGTTTCCATCAGAAAGTTGTAGAGTAAAAATTATATTGTGAAAAGAAGAAATTTGATTGGCGTTACACATATTTCTTGGGGCGTTGAGAGCATTCTATATATTCAAGTATTAAGGTCATTCAACTCTCTACTTAAACGAAGATTATGGGTCAATTACATGAACATATAATACTTAATGAACATATACTATTAATTATGTGACACAATTTTTCGACCCCCCTCGGCATCTCAAGCATACTTGCAGCTGACGAGGGGGTCTGGCCATATTCAGGTCTTTTTGCTAGCAGAGAGGTGAGTGGCATATGTAGCATTCATGTATGAATATCCTTACACTCACACACTCCGACGTTCTGAGAAGTGAAGTCACAATTTCGAACTTGACAAGGTTTTGAACAGAACATAACTACCCCACAAACGATCAAGACCCTGCAGTCACATGAACTTTTGCACAACCCTGACTGAAAGCTGAGATGACACTGAGCAACTTCTTTCACCTGCGCGGAGCGTTTCAGCATCAGGAACATCTATCTGTTGTCCGTCAGTCGAAAGACGTCTTCACTCGATGGCTTCAGGAAGACGGCCACATCCTACACGAAGACCATGAAACAGAGAAGTCAAGTGGGAACGTGATTTACATGGTGATTGTTGGTATCTTTTTAGCTCTGGTAGGTTGCTGCTGCCTCCACAGCATGTGGCATCGCTTTCACAGACGATTTGGTCCAAGTAATGACGGCGACACAGTTCTGGATCACTACGGGCTCAAAAACAAGTTGGACCCTACCCAAAGAAGAGCTACTCTGGAAGCGATCTTCTCCGAAACTAGCAAGGTGAGTTTGATCTACGACCAATACAGCAGAGAGCCAGCCGCACATCAAATGCACCCAAGGCTGAGTTTCGAAATAGAGACCTCCGTTGAACACTGGTTGCACGCACAATATTTCAGTTATAACTAACCAAAGACGATTCATTCGCCTCACCCAGGCTGTTACAGACTCCATGTTCTTCAAGAGAACGGACGGAACAGATGGCGACAAGAACTACGAGAAAGGAATTCTGAGTAACGTGACATCATCTATAACCGACGATGATGCGGAAACGATTGATTTGGAAGCAAATGGATCAGAAACATGGTCTCCCGTCTCTACCGCTGAATATGAAGATCCAGGGACACCAGATCGCTTGGATGATGCTGATGGGGAGCGGCTGAAAGGTTATCAGGACATATCACCTGACAATTCCATACCCTCCGACTCAGCCGAGGAAGGTGATTCAGCAAGCAGCGGAGTGAGCCCTTCTGTAGTTCGTCGTTCGTTGCCAAGCAAGATATCCAAGGGACACTCCACTGATGTTGTGGCAGAGTTGTCTCTTCCCACACTTGAAGAAGAGTATAATGGAGAAGAAATGTTGCCACCACTGAAACTGGCTCCCAGTAGCAAGTGCACCCAGTCCGTTAACTTTTCGAACGAGAAATCTGACGCAGAGTCCGTACAATCTGATGAGGAAGAGTACGTTTGCGCCATTTGTCTTAGCGATTATGGTAAGTGCATACGATACACTGAATGCCAAGTACGACACGCTACGGCTAACACGAAGGACTTTCAGAGACGGGTGACCTGATCATATCATCACGTTACTGCTCTCATATCTACCACAAGGACTGTATCCTTGAGTGGCTTGAAAAGAGCAACGATTGTCCTTGTTGTAGAGTTGTCATGATGACTAACGGAGAAATGACTGAGGCCGCCATCAGCGTCCTTGGGAAGACGAAACTGGTCGAATCCATTAGAAGTTTCCAGAATGCGAGTTCGTCCCTTTCTGCATCGCCCGGCGTGGACCAAGGTAGTAGAAGTTCTAGCCGCAGTCCTCGGGCCCATCAAATGGGACGGGTAGGCTTGGCCTCTCCACCAATTTTGCTCTGGACTGATTCAAGGCAAGGAGTATCACCGTGACAAGCATCATAACGGCAAGAATATGCTTCTTGGTAGCAGCCAGTGCACATGGATGGGGAGCTGCACTACAAGTTCGAAAATGCACGTACATGTAACATTTTAGAGGGTATTGTTCATTTATAATTTCTAGAGTAAGTGTAGTCTCTAGAGGAACCTTAGCTACTACCTTCATTGCAACAAAATTCAGTGTTTGCAGTGCTGCTTCTAGGTCTAGAGAGCTAGCTAGACTGGATTTACTCATGGATGGCCACCTGTGGTCCTGGTGGTGGTCAGCTTGCTGTGTGAACCTCGTGCATGGGCCAGCCTGTTATAAACTACACGTGTATGGTACAGTATGCCTGGATAGCAGCTGTTTTTGGCGAATTTTTCGTAGGACCACCAGCCACATGTGTGCCAGCGCTAAGCGCGCCACATTTTTATCAATCATCATCTGCTGAAACAACTTGGCGAGAGTAATGTATCTACGTGAATGAATATTGGGTAACCTCTAAGGGAGAGTTCGCTTAGGAGAATGCAAAGTTTCGTTAACGTATACCATTGATTTGTGACACAAAAATTCGAAGCCTTTACAAGAGTGGAATCCGTGTTTCTTCGGTGTCTCACTCACCTCAACCTTCAGAATCTTCGATAGTTTTGAGCCTGTTCACTCAGCTCTCAGTTCGGAACGAATCAATCAAACCATCTCACAAGACCTGGTCTGGTCTTGGCACATGAACACCTTTGTACAACCCCCTGATAAAACCTGAGCGATGACCTTGAAGAACTTCCTTTTCCAAGATGATTATGAAACGGTTGTCACTCCGTCAAAAGAAGCCTTTGCTAGATGGCTGAATGAAAACGACGGTCAGAACGAGAACCATGAAACAAGCCAACCAGAAGTGGGCACCGACTTATTGTTTGTAGCTTGTGTTGTGTGCATGGTCGGTGTTTGTTACATCTACTGCATGTGGCATATGTGTCGCAGGCGATGGTGTCCAGGAAGATACGATATCACACCAGATATCACAGTTCTTGATCACAATGGGCTCAAATTCAACCTTGACCCTACCCAAAGAAGAGCTGCTCTGGAAGCGATCTTCTCAAAAGCTAGTAAGGTGAGTTCGATCTACGACCAATCCTTTTGAGGCGCAAACAAGATGGCTTTGTAATTGTGCAGTCGTAACTAACGATAATCTCTTCATTCGCGTCATCCCAGACCGTAACGGACTCCATGTTCTTCAAGAAGAAAGCAGACACAAAGGAGGTCATCGAAGACTACGAGAAAGGAACTCCAGTAACACCATCTACGATAATTGAGGATGGAAAAATCGATGCGGAAACGATTGACTTGGAAGCAAACGGATCGGGTACGTATTCTCTCGGTACAACCGCGGAATTTGAAAATCTAACATTGTCAGATGCCGCTGAGGAGGATTTGCTGGCTTGTCCACTGGAGAGGGCCTCCAAATCAGCCGAGGAAGGTGATTCATCGAACGGCGTAGTGGACCCTACCGAAGTTTGTTCATCCTTGCCACACGAGAAGTCTGAGGGATACCCATTTGATATTGGGGCGGACTTGGCTCTGCCCACGCTTGAAGAAGAATCTAATGGAGAGGAGGGTTTGCCACTACCGAAGTTGGCTTTTAGTAGCAAAATCAGCCAATCTGTCGACTTTCCGACTGCGATTTCCGAGGAAAGTGAACAACCTGATGAGGAAGAGCATGTTTGCGCCATTTGCCTTAGCGACTATGGTAAGTGCTACCACGATACCGCAGTGCCTTGTGTGACAATCTGAGACTGACACGAAGGGCAACAGAGACTGGTGAACTGGTCATATCATCACGTTACTGCTCCCATATCTACCACAAGGATTGTATCCTTGAATGGCTCGAAAAGAGCAACGATTGTCCTTGTTGTAGAGTTGTCATGATGACTGATGGAGAAATGAGTGAGGCTGCCATCAGCATCCTCGGGAAGCCACGAATGGCTAGGGTTATGGAGTCCATTCGAAGTTTTCAGACTGGTAGGTCATCCCCTCCTGCATCGCCCGGTGCGGCCCTCGGAAGCAATCCTCAACACAGTCCACGAAATCCCCAAAGCGGACGGGTAGGCTTGGCCTCTCCACCACTACTGCGATGGAATGGGTTTCAGAACGCGAGGTCGTCTCCCCCTCCTGTATCGCCCGGTGCGGAACAAGGAGAAAGTCCTCGAAGCCTCCAGAGTGGACGGGTGAGCTTATTGGGCACTCCGTCTATTTTGCGATGGAATAGTCTCATCAACGCGAGGTCGTCCCCTCCTTCGTCCCCTGGTGCGGAACAAGAAGAAAGTCCTCGACGTGGCCCTCGATTCAGCTGGAGTCCTCAATCCGAAGGCGATCAACGCAGCCCATCTGCCAATTGATCTTCTTGAAGACGTTCGGCATCAGTTGGCATCTCGCAAAGGTTTCTCCGCTTGATACGGTGTTAGACCAGAGGTGTGGCACACATCGGTATGTTTCCACATGCTGGATATCAGTCCTATAAACCCAATAACTAAAACCCTCAATTTATATACTACCTAATGGTAAAGGTCCGATACTTCACTGGTCACGCTTCCATCGACAAGCTTGTGTACAAACTGTTCTGGGATTGGCAACTCCTTCTGCTCGTCACCATCCGGGAAACTGACATTCATCTCACTACTCTGGGACGTCACAAACGACGTGGTAGCCAACGTGTCTTTGCTCAAATACACCAAGCACCCAATCGTCTTGTCAATTGAAAACGAGGGACACACTCCCGTCACTTGACACTGGATCTTCTTTGAATTCACCATTTCACACGCGGAGATGCATGTATCAAACACTACATTGACGCGGCGACACTTGTCCATGATGATTGACTTGACCTTCTTTTCGCCCTTCAATTGAACCGTGACATCCTCACAGTTGTACATGTAGACTTGTTGTTTGGGGTCCGTAATATCGATAGTCAACACACCGCTGGCCGATTCCTTGGTTTGATGCTCCACAACCCATTTGTGACCCCGTTCCTGATACTCGCAGATGGGCAATCCCTCCATCTTCTTCTTTGATTTCTGCTTCTGAGGAGAAGCCTTCTTCTGTTCGTCGAGCGACGGCATATCAGGCACCGTACTTGACTTTTCACCCTTGTACTCCTTGCGCCACGTTTGCTGATCACGTGCCACCTTGCGAAGACCAGTGGCAGCCGAAGATCCGTCTGCGGTTCGCTTGTTTTGCAACTCTGCCATGAGAGAGCTCGAGCTACCAGCTCCACCACTGATGGACAGGACTCTGCGACGAGGAGACGCGGGTGCAGCCTCATCCGTCATCGTGTCTTCCAACGTGACGGAAGCCTCCGCAAGAGAAACACCCCTTGGGTTGAACGTGAGACCAATCTTGTGATACTCCGTAACATAGGCCACCAAGTCGTTTCCAACCTTTTTCAAGTTGTCACAGAACGCGATTTGCGTCTCATCCTTGCCCTTGTACTCCTTACGAATCTTGTTTGACCAGAATTCGCAGGATGCAATAGCCTCCTTGCAGAACTTTGCTGGAGCCTGAGGAGGCGGTTTGATGAGGACCCAGCTCAAACAAGTCGCCATTTCCATGATTGCTTTGAGATGCCAATCAAACTTGCGATCTAGGCGCATCTTGCGAAGAGCCTCGAGAGCCGTCTGGATTGGTTTGAGATGAGGTTGCAGTTCTGCAGGCAAATCCTGAGGGGGCTTGGCACGACTTGCAAGAACGACAACGACACGAATGCCAGCCCAAGCATTCATCAGATGCTCCCCCACTTTCTCCATCTCTCCCAATTCCTTGCAGGTTGCCACCAAAGGAGTCACAGCTGAAGCTACGTAATCATCGTAGGCCTTGACAGCAGGAGAAGTATCCGAAATGTCTGATGAAAGGGTTGGAGATACGACTTGAGCCGCTGAAGCCCTTCGTGGCGAGACAGGAGCTTGAACTCCAGCAGCACTCTCGAGGACCTCAAGCCTGCTAAGGACTGAGTCCAATAGCTGCTGGAGGGGCTGGACGGCGCTTGGTTTCGACATGGTGTACACAGAGAGTGAGACTGAAAAAACAAAACAGCTTCCGTTGGGCATATGATTTCGGAGATCTGGTATCATGTTTCAAATTCAAATTCTGGATTCCCGCGTCTCTGATTTTCTTTTACGAGCTATTTGTTTGACGTGCGAGGTCGTGCTGGGCTATCGGCCGGAATGAGGAAGTCTGGCAAAAAAAGCAGACGAGAGAAAGAGACAAAGGCGGGATCCTGACGGTTCGGTCATCAATAGATGGGGGTGCCTGATAGATGGCTATTATAACGATATTTTGCTGGTAATCATGTCGGTGCATCCCCAGCCTGGCCCATGGAAATATGAGCAGGAGCAAGAAGCAGACAAGAGAAACCTCTATTCAAGAAGACAGGATGGGCTTATGATCCCATTTAGTTAGTGGTGGACCGCCTGGGTTCAATGCAATAGGTGAGGATGACTATTGCTGTTGGACGGCTATTGTAAAGATGTTTTGCTGGTAATCATGTTGATACGGTAAGTAGTAGAACTCCCAATATTGAAGTGCTGCGACCATTGTTGAAGTCGAGCCTCTGTGCAGTCTTTTCATTGCGCGGCCTGGGAAGGCCCAGGCATTCCGCCTACCATTGCCTACTAGCATGGTGCATGGCGTAAGCCAGGTCGTTGACTTCTCAAGAAAATTTACAGTAGTCTAGTTTCCCAATGACTTTCCTCGTCATGTGGCTTACCATTCTCGTCTCGTCTCGCAATAGTATCAAAGAGGACGACAGTGCCGGTATTGACTTTCCTTTGGTGCGACCCCACGATAATAAAGTGCGACTACTGAGCGTCTGTGCAGTCTTTTCATCTTGCGCAGTCGGGGTAGGCATTTGCCTACGATACTAGCATGAGCCAACCTTGCAGTCATAATTTCCAAAGAAAGTGTAGTTGTCGCCTTTAGGAAAGCAAGTGATAATGCGTTCTCCCGTCATGCAGTCGATCTTCGTCCTAACGCTCTTCATCTTCTCGCGCATTGGACTATCCCAAGCAAGCCTTCGGGGACTCTCCAACCATGATTCCATCCGTCGTGCGCTCAAGGGCGGAATGAAAGGGTCGATGATGAAGAGCAAGCCAGGATCAAGCACAACTTCTAGCCCACCAGCTAACCGACTCAATTCCAGCTCCATTCCTCAATTTGTGGCCGAACTGTTTATTCCACTTGTTCTTCACGACGATTTCGGGGAAGATGCGGCCTTCGAGATTGCTATTCGTCAGTTCAATCAACAAATCCTGCCTCCTGGGTTTCCGATCACCACTGTTTGGGGGTTTGGAAATCCTAACGAGGATGATTCATTCCACTATCCTGCTGGGACTGTTGAGGTGACCAAGAACAAGAAATCCTACGTGACGTGGAGGAACGAGCTTGTTCGCGACCCGAAGAAGTGCAAGAAGAGCAAGGGCGGCAAGAACAAGGAAGCTTGCAACTTTCTTCCTCATCTTCTCAAGGACAGGTATGGAGTGCCTGTCATTGATCAGCATATTCACTGGGCCGCGCCAAATCAGCTCTGCAAGTCAGGAGAGGTGAAGACAGACTGTGAGGGTGGCACAAGCGACCCGTACTTCGGTCCTGTTCCTATTTCCACGCATCTTCATGGAGCCCACGTGGAATCAAGAAGCGATGGTTATCCAGAAGGTTGGTTTTTGCCAAAGGCAAACAACATTCCAACTGGATTTGCGAAAGTCGGCTCGCACTTTCGTTCCCGCTTTCCACCGGCGGAGCCCCTCGATGACCTTGACGACACCGGCGATCAAACCTTCGAGAACATTCTCGAAGGTGACGCATTCTATGCGGTTGCAGCCAAGGAAGCCGAAGGAGAAGGTTACACAGTTTCCCGCTACACCAACGATCAAGATGTTACCGCCTTGTGGTATCATGATCATACGCTCGGTATTACAAGACTCAACGTCTACGCTGCCTCAGCTGGTTACTGGTTCATTCGTGAAGCCAATGACAGCGAAGAGCTCTTGGCGCCCTTGGATGCTCAAAGTAATGCTCAGTCCTTGCCTGGTCCGCCACCAAAGATTGGCCAAGAACCAAACGAAGATTGGGAAGTCCGCCGATTGATCAGGGAAGTGCCAATGGTTATTCAAGACCTCTCATTCTATGACGACGGTAGACTTTTCTATCCTGCGAATCGTCTGCACTTTGACTATCCCCAGTGCTCAGACGGCACTTCTTTCGAAACAAATCCAGGCAACATTCCATTTTCTCCGGCGTCTGATATCCTCCCTGTTTGGAATCCAGAAGCCTTCTTCGATACGATCTCAGTGAATGGTCAGACCTGGCCAAAATTCACTGTTGCCCCAGAGCGCTACCGCTTCCGCTTTGTCAATGCATGTGATTCAAGAACTCTCAATCTTGCATTGTTTACCTCGGATGGAGTCGAGCTACCACTGTTTGTCATTGGGTCGGATCAAGGTCTGCTGCCCAATGTATCCATGATTCGGACTGGCTTCGCGACCGCTCTTTCTCCTGGAGAGATTCCTATTGTTGAAACTCCTGTCCGTGACGGAACCCAAGCGCTACTCTTTGCACCTGGTGAGCGCTATGATGTAATTGTGGACTTCTCCAATCTTCCTGATGGAACTGTCCTACTCCTTCAGAACACGGGACCCGATTCGCCGTTTGGGGGCTTCGGTCCTGACTTTGTTCCCGCGGACCCAGCTACGACTGGCAAGATGGTTCAACTGATTGTTGATCACTCTTTAGCCAATCCTCTTGGTGATCAAAGCACGGATCCTTTTGAGTTAGTGCTAGAGCAAGCTCCACCAATTGGCGATCCTGTGCTAACCCGAGACCTCGCCCTTAAGGAAGAAGCCTCATCCGTCTGCGTAGGGGCCCCTCCCGAGTCTGATCAGTGTGCCATTCCGACTATTGACTGCTCCCAAGGCGTTGTGGACCCAACAACCGGCGAGAACAGCCTATCGTATGGACCAGTTCGCGGTCTTTTGGGGTACGACGGTTCCCTTGGAGTTCTTGGTCTCACAGCCCAACTCTGGATGGATCCAATCCAGCAGACTCCTGAGCTTGGTACAACTGAAGTTTGGGAGTTGTGGAACTGGACAGCTGATGCTCATCCCATTCACGTGCATCTTGTTGCGTTTGAGATTCTCGGACGGTATGACGTGAACGATCCAACTAAGGAAATTGCGGAGGTCTTGCCGCATGAAAGGGGGCGCAAGGACACGGTCATCTCTTATCCAGATCAGGTGACGCGAATCAAGATGCACTTTGACATTGCTGGCCTCTTTGTGTGGCATTGCCACATTTTAAGCCACGAAGACAACGAGATGATGCTTCCTTTCTGCGTTGGCACTCCTGGACTTGACTGCGCAAGATCTCTCTTTTAATTCATGTCCCTCCTCTTCCTCCATCTCAACTGTGTATTGTGTTGTTTCAAACGACGAAACTTCCACCCGTAGCGTCTTTTTAAAAGCTACTATCATGCTATGCGTACATGTACCCCTCCATTTCTTCAGTGCGTTAGTACTGTGACTCATAATCTCAACAACGAATCGATAGATACAGAATACCTCCACTCCTTCGGCCCAACACGCAAAATCCAATCGTCGTGTGGGTCTCGCCTATGTACGAGACCCTCATCTCCAAACATTCTGATTCCAATGGGTCGCAACGTGTTTGGTAGAAGTGATGTGCTCGAGTGTTAGACAGTGAGTGGATCAATCAAAATGCATTGAAGGGTCTCATTCCAGAAGCAGAAGTGAACGACCCACGCGCCATTTCTGTGTCATACCCTTTTCCAAGGTATGTAGTCGGTTTCACCAATCCAAATGTCAATGGCGCGCCAGTTCGTAGTGTGATCCCACCTCTGGAGCAGGTCCAAACCATCCAAGTTCGCATTCCTAAAGACGATAACAGGAACCCTTCTTTCATTTCTCGAGAGCATCGCATCACCATGAGCAGCGGATTGGTGGGCTTGAACAAGTCTGAAAAAAGCGTGGTGATCGAAGTCTGTCGGCTGCAATTGCCGACAGAAGTCACGAAAGAAGATTCGACGAAGCAAACCGCTCGAGTTGTGGAGTTGGTAGGCAAGGCACGTCGGAATATGAGAACCATGGATCTCACTGTCTTTCCGGGATATTCGTTCCATGACCTTTCTATGGATACGAATCCTGAAATCATGGGCAACTTCAAACTGGATGAGGCTAACCTCCTGTTAGCTTCGTTACGTTACGTCTGCTTGGTTTTCTTTCTGGAGTTGTTGTCGTTCCCACCATTCCTCCTCTGATTCTGAGCAAAGTTGCGCTTCTTCCAGTTGCTATCGGGCTTGCCGCCAGACCTGGCGTTTCTGTTGCCTCGATTGTCACCCTTCCCTTTCTTCTTATGACCGTCATTGTTGCGCAAAGGCTGCCGATCAAATCTGTAATTGGTGACAACGCACTTGCGAGCAAGCGCATCTTGGGCCAGTTTGGAGACAACTTGCGCCTTCTCGCTCGTCAAGGTTGCCAATGTCTTGGCGTTTCCAACGCAAATGAGCTGGTGTTTGGCGCGTGTCAAGGCCACATTCAGCCGACGAAAGTCACTCAAAAAGCCCACCCGGTCGTTTCGGACAAAGGAAATAATGATAATATCGGCCTCACAACCCTGACTGGAATCTACTGTCGAAACCATAACATTCTGCAAGCCAAAACGCTGCAGCCGTTTCCGTATCGTAATCACTTGGGCTTGATAGAACGTAATCACTCGAACCTTTTCCACATTTGACCAGTCATGGCCAACATGGCGACTCCTCTGTCGCAAGTCCTGTAGTAGGCCAATGACAACATCGCATTCAGGAATGTTGTACCAGGATCCAAAGAAATCACGTTGTTCTACGGCCTGAACTTGCAAAAAAGAGTAAGGTTGACAGTTTAGAAGGGAAGCATCAGGTTGGTACGAGAAGGCCTCGACGTTGTCGCCATTGGATACGTTGCCAGAATAAAAAGTCTTGAACGGAAACTCGGATATCTCGGGTTTCATACGATACTGAATATCAAGCATTGTGTAGGCAAAGTCACATTGATTCATGAGACGATCTTGAAGTGACTTATCCAGTCCATGCTGCTTGCCATAGTCCGAGCTTACAGCTGCTGGCAATTGGTTTGGGTCGCCAACAAGCAGGAGTCGGCCATTGACCAACCAGAGACCAATGCAGAGTTCCGGGCCAGTGGCTGCGGCAGCCTCGTCCACAATAGCGTCGTCGACTGCCACGGTTTCCTTCATCACTTGGGCACCAGCACTAGAGAGCGTACAAAAGATAATGTTAGCTTCCGCCAACAGCGTTTCCACGATTTCACGTTCATCCCACTTCTTGAGCTGTTTCACAAGTTTAGGGATCTCGTCGCCCAAAACCGATGATGAGTTACGTTTCGTGCGTTCCACTTCCTTGAAGCCTTTCTCAATTTTGGAAGCGGTAGATTGAAGCTCGTCATCGATCAAGCCTTTGGCTTGGTTCTTAATGTCATGCAATCGACGCCTAGCCCATGCCACGACGAAAACGAGGTCTTTTTCACGTCCACCTTTCAAATCCTTCAAGATGCGCTCCCAGTCGTCAACCATTGCATCTCTCCATGTGTACACAAAGAAACGGCGAAGATAATTCCGATTATCCGCCAAGAGCCGTTCTTGATCACCAATCATGATTGCACTAGTATTCACGTCGTCGCGGATGGCATGAAGCACTCGCATGGCCAACACAGTGACCGCCTTGTTGGTCGGCGCTGACACAAGTAGGCGTTTCGGTTTCGACTCCCTCTTTGCTTTGAGAAAGTACCGACAAATCACAGAGACGAGCAGCGTTGTCTTCCCCGTTCCAGGTGGACTTTAAGACGGCTGAGATAGGTGGTAGCGAAAAGAAAGAACGCACAAAAGGATGGTCACTTACCCTTGAACAATACTTATTCTTTCATGCGTGGCATTAATAAATCCCTTGGCAGCCCTTTTCTGTGTAGCATTGAGCCGAGGGACATTGTAGTGAGACTCCGCAAGTGCTTTGTCGTCTTCATCAAAGTCTTCGTCCTTGTCAGGCACCTGAC
>JAVCKV010150268.1:0-18399 GCA_032274145.1 Herpochondria borealis | reverse complement strand
GAGAAAACGTTTGAGTGGCGAGCGGAAGCTGCGAGCGGACGGAGCACACAACTGTTGAGTGGTCCGAATGCTTGATACGACCACGATGCGAGAGGTGGAGGTTCGACAAGTATCTTTTGGATGGATCGGATGATGATCGGATGGAAGGCATGCCCCAAAACGCGTGCTCATCGCATGGAAGATGCCCGTGAAAAAATGGCGTTTGCCATAAGCGTGCCTGTTGAAGGCGTCGCGTGCCAAGCGTGCGATTTTTGGAGTCCAACACCTGCCTTTTTCCACACCGGCCTTGCTCTCGCTAACTACTTGTCAACGACATTCGGAATAATATGATAGTCTACATGTGCCTTGAATGGTGGAGTACGAAGTAACTCGTAAACAATAGAGAGGTGAAGTTCTCGAAGGAGCCCAACACGCTCCCTTTGCGCGCACAGATAGATATTATCTTCATCCAGGTGTCGTGATGGGTACGTAGTACAGAACCACTCATCAATTTAGCTCAAAATCATCACAATTTCTGTCGCAACATATCTGTTCCTCACACACGTAATAGTTGCCCCCCATATCTTGCCCCATTAGCACCTCTCCTTCACTATGACATTAGCAAAGATACTTATTTTAACCTCCGCATTGATTGGGGTCGCATTCCTAGTAGTGTTGGTCCCCATTTTGGTAGTTCAAGACCAGAATAACACTCCTTATGGTACCAAATATGGTTTTGCCTGGGTCCGATTGGGCCGCAAGATTGAAGGCATTCAAGACAACAGTGACTTTGGTGAATCCATCTCACTCAGTGTCAATGGTAACGTCGTGGCTGTGGGTGCCAACAAACACAACCGCAACACTGGTGTGACGCGCATTTTCAAGTATTCTGGTACCGCGTGGGATCGCATCGGTAACATTATCAACGGAAAGAATCAGCAAGAGTTTTCCGGCAATTCAGTTTCCATGGACCAAACGGGCTCTCGTGTCTGTATTGGAGCCATTGGTACGTCGGATACTCCTGGAGCAGCGCGTGTCTATGAGTACCTGTCCGGTACCAGTGAGTGGAATCAGGTAGGAAACGACGTGGTTGGTCTTCAAGACGGTGGTCGATTTGGAATGGTGGTGAGCATGGCGTTGGATGGAAAATGTGAGTACATACATCATGCTGCAAAGCATCAACAGATACATGGATGGCATCATACGTGCATCGGGGCTCGTTCTCACTGACCCTCTGTCTGTTTTCTTCTGTCACAATAAAGCGTTCTTGGCCTCGGCTGACTTTTACCAAGCAACACTCGATTCGAAAGATGGCTACGTTCAAGTCTGGCACGAGAAGAACGGTGAATGGGCGCAAAAGGGTTTGACTATTTATGGATCAAATGGAGCCTGGAGTGGATTCGGAGCCGACTTGAGCGGTTCTGGTAAGACGCTTTGCGTGGGTGATCGTTCATTCGATGTGCCCGAGGTGGGTCGCGCCGGTCGAGTGCACTGTTACCAGTGGAGTAGCAACGAGTGGAAGAAGAAGGGTGGTGATATCTGGGGAACCGAGGCCGGAGAAGGCATGGGATACTCTGTAGCTGTCAGCGATACGGGGGGCCACGTAGTGGTTGGTGCCCGATTCGGAGGAAACAGTAAACAAGGAGCGGTCCGAGCGTACGAGTACAAGAGCGGCAAGTGGCGTCAAATGGGTCAAGACTTGTTTGGCTCCAAGACTGACGACCAAGCTGGTTATAAGGTGGCAGTCAGTGCGAATGGAAGAGGTACGTAAAGCCGCACTGCGCGCATCTATTCTCCTATACTATGAGTCGTCTCTCACACGTTTCATATTTTCACAGTCTTGGCCTTTTCGGCACGTGGCGATGATGGAAGCGGCTTGAATGCAGGTGCCGTGCGTATTTTCAGGTACGAAGGCGGTGAATGGGTTCAACTGGGCCGCGCCCTGGAGGGTGAAGTCGGCGGCGACAACTTTGGAGAAAGTGTTAGTCTGAACAACGACGGAACGATTGTAGCATCTGCGAGTAACTGGAACAACACCGAGTACGTGACAGTGTCGGCCCTTCTGTAAAGACCCTCGGTTTCGCTGTACAGGACAGCATGAACGTTGAGAGGCACAAAACATTGGACTTATCTCAATAATCCGTCAGATAGCCATAACAACAGTTTGTATCATCTTCTATGGAAACTTTCCTTCCAGTAAGTAAGGTGTATCTGGCTCGTTGGGGCTGTCAGCTGGCACCTCCCGTGAGTTGACGACACCATTGGGTCTAAGGAGATCACCAACTTCTTCAAGCTAGCTGAAGTTGCAACTACTAGCTAGTCCTGGCTTCGAGGGAGTCGCCGAGCACAAGGTCCAGATCTATTATCACCAGCTTCTCTACTCGACTCTCTACTCTAGAGTAGAGTAGATAGAGAGATACTCAACTTCTAGCTACTAATAGATGTGGTGGCTTCTCCACATCATCTAGAGTCCGCCTTCCAGAGCTGTGACTTGAAGTTGCAGCCTTGGCAAGTGGCAACACAGCGAAGTGGTTTCTCTCGCAGTCGTGATAGACTCAGCTAGCCATTAGGCATCACATTATCCAACTTTTGCAACATGTAGTCGCATTACAGGAGATACCACAGTTTCTATGTATGTACGAACGTATTCTTATTATGTCGGAGGTTTGTAGGTAAAGCCACATTTGCGAATCAAGTGCTCATAGTGCGACGTGTAGCCACTTCGAGTATTGCATTGGTAATTGAGGTTGAGCGAGACAATTTGATGAAACCATTGGGTGGGTATGTACAAGACATCACCCGCATGAAGAATAACTTCATTGACATGCGTTCTGGGAAACTGCGGATAGGCCGTCAGATTGGGCTTGGACCACTCGACTTGTGAATGTCGTTCCATGGGGTGGCTCATACCGTACAGGGCCATGTTGCGGCAGTTGCTAGGATGACCCAGTACGTAGCGTCGACTTCCACCTAGCAAGGCCACCATGTTGCGATCACTGTCAAAGTGGTTTTCCGCCACAATGCCCTTCATACCAAAGCGGCATTGAATCCCGCGTTGTTTGGTGTGATCGACCACGTAGAGAGCAGATTCATCCTTGTGGGCGGGGTTGAAGAAGGGCATTTCCTTGTACCAGAAATCAGCGTGGTCAATAGCCGACATTTTGTACAAGCCACTCAGGCCGGTACGGACATGGGTTGAATCACAGCGGTGCCCCTTTTGACAACCGTCCATGCGGAGGTAGACATGCGAGTCCTTGTTCTTGATATTGGTAACATTGGCGACTTTCAACCAGTCCTTGAACGTGTAGGGTTGCATTGTCGTGGGTCTCTTGAAACCCTTGGGCACAACGGTTTGGCCGCTGTTAATATTCCAATACATCATGTGGTTGGACTTGGACACCTCAGCTCGATACGTTCGGCCCTCCAACAGATTCGCCATGTAGTTTTCTTCGTGCCATCGCTCAACTGTCCCCACGACATGAGGATCGTGTCGTACGACAAACGGCACTTCAGATTCACGGTAGGTCAGAATCTGATGCCGTAGCTCTTGATGGTTCTTCTTGCGAGAGAAATCAAAGATGCATATGCCCTGATGGACAGTCTGTGGGATCTTGGTCGAGTCGATGGGCCAGTTGTTCAGTACGTCCATGACGGGGAACTCCATTGGATAATTCTTGGGAGGCAGGAGTGGACAGTCCATAACATCATACGGGACGCCTTGTTTTGGTTTTGCGGCACCGTTCTTGTTGTTCATATGCTTGACCATTTCCACCTTCTGTGTATACGATCGCTTCGACGAGAAGGTAGGATATGGCAGTCGTGTTTTACTGCCTCCATTATGAGCATACAGCATCCAGACCCAAAAGCCGCCTGCCAAGATCTCTGCTGCCAAGAGCCATTTGCGCCACACAACTCGATCCGTTTTACTATGAGACTTGGGGGCTGACCAAGGTGACAACTTCTTGGGCAGCGTGATTGAGGTGCTACCTCCAAACGTTCGTCGTCTCAAGCTCATGGTGATGCCAGGTAAGTCGGTGGTTGGAAGTATCTTTTTGAAAAAATGGCGTCAACAGCAGCTTTAGAAGCAGGAAGATGATTGGCCATGGGTTGAAGGCAGTACAATGGCATATCTTATCATACAGCACCTTCTATATTTTTAGTATGGCCACATGTCCAGAACTCTTTACTTATTGGCATCAAAAGGTTGCCAACCAGGCTTTTGACACACGTTTGGCACACAATTTGACGTCACCGGACACGCTTCGGACAGATTTCTTGAATTTCCTAATAGTGACACAAGATCCTCATCAAATTTCGCGTGACAGGCACGCCCCAAACGCGTGTATTGAATAGATACAGGTACCTGGGTACCGGCTCATTCATCACGAACCTCTCCTGCCCTCCGATCTTGATCTGCTTCAATCATTTGACCAATCATATCGTCCAAGAGGCTTCTGGTTCTAGATTACACTTGGAGGGTACCCGAGTACGCCGATGGATCTAATCTTGATCTTCTGACACGCACGGAGCCACAGAAAAAGGCCCATGCTGGGCACGGTGCCTTCTGAGATCTTGGCATGCTGCCAACGCGTGCTTCTACTAGAGTCTACTACTTGTAGTAGTAAAAGAACGGTTTACTCTAGATTGATAACTGGCTAAAATTACTGGTTGGAATCCACTCCTCGGAAGCTACCACATGCCACCATCAGATCCAGCTGCAGCCCCCACGCTCATAAAGTGAGTGTTAGCCATTTACATCAGTACGACAGAATCCATCATGAAGTTTGCCGCCCTTTCGCTCTTCCTCGCTACCGTAGCATCAGCGGACCAGAATGTTTTGTACCCAGTTCAGGATGCTACGATCTTGGCAGGACAAGATCATGCTTCCGAATCCCGCCGAAACCAAGTGGGTACGACCATCGAGGGTGCTCGTCGCGCCTTGGTGCAATTTGACATGTCTAGCATCCCACCATCTGCTACGATTTCCAAGGTATCTCTCAAAGTGAATGCTGCTCAAAAGCATAACGAAGTGCATCTTTATCGTCTTGCCAGTCCATGGACAGAATCCCATTCTTCTGGTGATTTCACAATGGAGGAAGATGTTACTTGGAAGTATTCCACGTACTCTACCGTGCCGTGGCACAAGGAGGGTGCTGACTTTGTCAACACCATTCTGTCTTCTTCCACCGGATCAACCTTCAAATCTACGGCCAACCTCAAGGCTACCGTCCAAAAAATGATCCAAGGAGACTTGCCAAACTTTGGATTCCTCATGAAGGGAGATGAACTTATTGTGGAACCATCCTACTTTGAGTTCTCCAGCATGGAAGGACCCAAGGACGCACGTCCTCAACTCATTGTTGACTATGATGTCGTGGCCAAGTCGTCCAGCACAAAGAGGACCACCATGAAGAAGACCACGACAAACCAAAAGTTGCGTGGTTTGCAGGAGGGTACCGATACTGATGGAGGAGGAGGTGTTGACGGAGATGCTCTCGGCGGTACTGATACTGATGGAGGAGGAGGTGTTGACGGAGATGCTCTCGGAGGCACTGATACTGATGGAGGAGGAGGTGTTGACGGAGATGCCCTCGGTGGTACTGATACTGATGGAGGAGGAGGTGTTGATGGAGATGCCCTCGGTGGTACCGATACTGATGGAGGAGGAGGCGTTGACGGAGATGCCCTCGGAGGAGATGATGGAGATGGAATTGGTGGTGATGGAGACGGTGGCGACGGAGATGGTGGTACTACTGATGGAACTGACACCGACGGCGGAGGAGGTGTTGACGGAGATGCTCTCGGTGGCACTGATACTGACGGAGGAGGAGGTGTTGACGGAGATGCCCTCGGTGGCACTGATACTGACGGAGGAGGAGGCGTTGACGGAGATGCCCTCGGTGGCGCTGATACTGATGGAGAAGGCGGCGACGGAGTTGGAGGAGATGGAGACGGTGGCGATGGTTTTGGAACTGGTCTAGCATCACTTTGCTTTTCTGGCAGCTCCGTTGTCGAGCTCGAGAACGTCGGCCCTATTCTCATGAAGGACCTCAAGATTGGCGATTCTGTCAAGGTTGCCCCAAATCAGTATGAACGTGTCTACTCGTTTGGCCACTACAACCCAGAGAGCCTTGGCGAGTTCTTGAACATCAACAACAAGTTGGAGGTCTCTGCTGTTCACATGCTTGCAAGTGAGACAGGCTTTGTTCCTGCTTCTTCGCTCAAGGTTGGCGACTCCATCATTACAGGATCTTCTTCTGAAACTGTCAAGTCCATCTCCACCAAGACTGCCAAGGGCATGTACGCTCCATTCACTCCTTCTGGAACCATTCTCGTCAATGACGTTCTTGCGTCCAGTTTTGTCACCATGCAAGATGGTACCGCCAACCTCGAGATCAACGGTGTCTCCACTGGATTCTCTTGGCACTGGATTGCTCACGCTTTCGAGACTCCTCACCGTTTCATCTGTTCCAACCTGGACTTTGACAAGTGGTGTGCCAACGAGTCCTACACCAAGGAAGGCGGCATCTCCATGTGGGTCTACGGTCCTTTCCATGCCACCAAGGCGGTCTTGAATCAAAGCCCAGTTGTGGCTTCCATCATGCTGGTCCCTGCTGTCGTTGCTCTTGCCATGATGTGGTCCATCGAACAGGCCGCCTCCATGGGCCTTGCCGGTGCAACCTTCTTCACAGTCGCTGCTCTTTTGGTTTCCATGAGCCGCAAGGGAAAGCAGTAGGAAATGATATCGCATGATATCCCATTTTATAAAGACATATAAGCAAATGTGAATACTTGTATGATTTAGAGCATGCAGTTCTAACCTTCTCTGCCGAACCAACCTTCGTCGTTTCGGACACTTCCTAAACTCGAAACATAGAGACAGGAAAGCGGACCCGACTCGGCGACTTTCCCAGCAACTTAACACTAGCTTCTGCCGTCTTCAGGCATCTTCGGCCCATCACCGATGGCGGGCAACTATCAACGTTGCGAGACAGTACATATCCTCTACAGTACCCAGTGGCGTAATTACCGGTACTGTGGAAGCGTACTGGCGCTGTCGGCCAAACAAACATGATCAAAAATGGCGGAGAAATTCAACTGGTGCCTCTCTCACGACCAACCTCATTATGCGCTCATTATTCGTTGTCAACAGAGCCGATTCAGTCTCGTTTTCATCAATGTGTTCGATCAAACTTTGATGTGTGGTCGTCGCACCTCTCTCTCTTCTTCTCCACCAACATCATGACCATCACATGCCAGAACGTTCCCGCGTTTGGGTGCTCTATTTGTGGCGACAACAAGTGCACTACCAAGCCAGATGCACCCTTTTCGTTTCCCGGCGAACCCGCAGTCATGTGTGGTTCTCTTCAGGCCGCTGGATACGCAGGATTTGTCCCTCTCTCCCAATGTCCTTTTTTACCAGCCTTGGTCAACGATATTTGCGGTTGCCAAGATCAGACGCGGGACGACGTGAATGTCAATCTCTTGCGAGCGGGACAGAAAAATAAGCAGCCACTTGTTGGAGCCATAATCTTTCTCGGCGTCTTCTTTTTGGTATTGGTTGTTGGAAGCATTTGTTTTCTTCGACGAGATTCTACTGGAAAGGAAAAAGAGCCTCCAGCAGTTATGCACCACGCACCTCATTTGGACATGGTGGACGTTGAGATTACCTAAATGTACAGTACTAGTAGGGCTTGCAAAGTTCATTTTCGTAATACAGTGCTTCTTAGAGTGTCGGAGGCAACACTTTGCTATCTGTCCGGCAATAGGATGGTCCAAATCCTGAAAACTATCCCGAGGTCCGTGACTGTACGAGGCACGAGGGAGATGCTCGATTATACGACTGCGACGATGGATGGTGTGCCGATAAAGGTGATTACCTTGTCATTGGTGGCCTTGAGGGTGGACTGGGATACTGGCCTTATACAACTAGTCAGAGTGGAGTCAAGTTTCTCAATCCATTGACTGTTTCTGGATACTGTGGTGTTCAGTTTAGTGGTCACTGTGTGCTTTGACTCAAGCAACCATCAGGCTCGTACGATGCCGGGCGAGGCGGTGGCGAAGGTGCGGTTTTCAAGTTTTTAAGGTCCATCAGCGGCGCAGCTTGACGGCGTTGCCACGTGACGAAAGCGATCATCGAACCGATAAACGCGAGGAACAGGCGCCTGTCGCGTAGCGGCTAAAGCCCGGCGTATTAGAAGCAGAGGGTGAAACGTATGAAGTAGTGTCCTTTCTTTTTGGCAGAGCGTCACTTCCGTAGTATCCCGGCGGTAATCATAACTTTGATTCCTGCCAGGTCCTTGTCGGCTGAAGAGCAGGACACCCCGGGCGGTGAGCGGCGCACGTGTCCGATCTAGCCGATGTTCGTGATTGATGTGCAAGTTGGATCCTGTCTATGATATTGTCCGGATTGCTGTGCCCTTATGGGGCACATCATGGAAGGCGTTCAGAATGTCGCCCATCGAACGACCGTGAGTAACCTTGAGAAGCCTGCAACGTAAGTTTTCCAACATCTGGACTTCTCGCTAGTTCAACTTGCGATTGGTGAGGTGTGTGTTTGATAAGCCATTGTCGTCAGTTTTTTTCAACTCAAGAAGGTGGTACGTGATGCCAATTCAATCAGGATACATACGCCGAGCACCATTATTACAGCCCCTGTTCTATGGAACATTGGGTTCCTCTAATTATACTGTACCGGGTAATGCACCAGATCATAGGCGGATAATAAAAGTAGTCGCACATCAATCACGAAACGCAAAACCAGCGCTGGAAAGCCACACTTTTAACCGCAGGGGCACCGTTTACACCGACCCTACTTTTCAAAAACTAATTGCCTCAACACAGGCGAAACAATGGGCCCAAATAGCAAGGACGTTTGTTCACAATATACATATAGTGTATGTGCGCAACAAGGCTATCCTTCGAGATTCCTCGGGGAAGTCCTAGATGTCCTTTCAATCACCAACTGACGTATACAAATCGCGTTTCATTCACGAGGTGCCTGAGGAGCCAAACTAATTGCCTCAACACTGGCGAAACAATGGGCCCAAATAGCAAGGACGTTTGTGATACGCAACAAGGCTGTCCTTCGAGATTCCTCGGGGAAGTCCTAGATGTCCTTTCAATCACCAACTGACGTATTCAAATCGCGTTTTATTCACGAAGTGCCTGAGGAGCCTCTTCGGGACAATTTTCCTTCTTCAATTCTCCCACTATCTTGGTCTCACAAAGAATCTTGCAGAAAGATGTGTAAGTCGTTGCTCTCAATCCTCCTTCAGTTGTTGCTCTTTGCCTCTGGTGTCATCGGTGATACTGTCATCACCCAGGAAGGCCCCGATCTCAGAGTCAGCTGGGATGCAAGCCCCTGCGAAAGATGCACCTTTTCCAGTGGCGGCGCGACCTATAAGTATAAACTCAGGATCAAGCTCTCTTACACCAACTCCGTTGAGTACTTTACCAATGACAGGTGCTTCCTTGTCCCAATCGACACGCTGGACGTCGTTGATTTCATCGCCGTCAGTGTTTTCTACTGCGGAAAGAGACACACCAGTGGTGGAAGATGCTGGTGGTCCAACAGGCAGAGAGACTTGTCTCACGACCAAGCCGTGACCTTACCAGAGCTTGTTCCCGGTTACAACTCCGTTTCATCTTCGGCTATTCAACGCATTAAGAACGATGCGTTCTCCAAGTGTACCTACTTTCACAGCGGGTTGGCCTATGTTTGGACGTGCTGGAATGACCCTGGTATGCGCTTTCTGGTCGATAGTGCCGATGACGTGTACAGATTCCAGTATTATAGGCCTGGTAATCCCGATCATGGCAAGTGCCTCGTCCCTCGCCACAATGAGCAGAATGCTGACTTGATTGCTGGTAGTTGCAACTCCTGCCAAGCCTCGTTCCGTAAGTTTCATGATACTCAGTATCAAAACATCGAGAGCGGTAGGTGCATGTATACCCGTGACCATGATGGGAATCGTATTCACCAGTGGAGCTGTTGGGCTCCAACCAGTGATAGCAAGGGCTGGGACTTGGAGGACGTCTAAGTTGAGGATATCACTGCATTCTACCTACGTAAAGCGTACTCCGCATAACATATCATAGCTGGACTTTACATTTACTACAATATGCGCCGCATAGCAGGGTGAAGGCTAGTATCTCCTCCGTTGCGGAGAAGGATGACGAATGGAACTCCAGAAGCCTCGAAGTCTATATGGTAGACTGTTGCAGTAGAAAGCCACATGGCAGTGAGTACCTGCCGGGAGCTCCCACGAGAAAAGCTGTACCGCTGGCGGCAGCTGAAGCGTCAATTATAACTAGAGTCTATGGTACCGTGTATTGATATGTGTATGATGAGGATACGAAACTCCTCGTGAAAGAACAAAAAAGAAATGGCGCGGTGAAGTCGGCGAGGTCGGTGATGTGACAGTGCGCCACAATTACGTAGAAACAATACGAGAATGCCTGTACAGTACGTATTGGCACCATCGTCAAAATGATGGCTCACAAAACCAGAACACAAAACAAAAGCAACAAAGCAAAACAAAGTGTCACAGACGATCGCATCGAGACGATCGTTTACAACAACAACCATTCAGCTATCAAAATTATTCTCCCGTCGTATTGCGACAGCACTTTCAACTGCAACTTTTTTCTCAACAACGCAATCCAGAGTAGCAAAATCAACCATGAATATCCGAGTGATTCCCAACGACAAGCTTCACGTGTCGGAGCCTGACCCTAGTTGGTTTGGCAATGGCCCCAACAAGGTCAAAGATCCATCATGGACCAATGACAACTGGCTGAAATCACGCTTTCATTTCAGTTTCGCCGAATACAGCAACTTTGGCAACTCACAATTTGGTGCACTGCGTGTCATGAACGACGATCTTGTCCAACCGTAAGTATATTCGAACTCCATCTGTCCGCACGATGACGACGACGAGACTTGTTGGCATTATTGCCTACTACTACTACAAAGTTACCAACACAATTGTTATCTCCCTTCTATTGCACACAGACACACTGGTTTTGGACTTCATGGTCATGCCGACATGGAAATCATCACCTACGTTGTTCATGGTGGTTTGTATCACAAGGATTCCATGGGCACCGAGGAAACCCTGACGCGAGGTGGCATTCAATTCATGACGGCGGGCACCGGTGTTCGTCACGAGGAATACAATCATGAGGATACTCCACTTCGTTTCATTCAAACATGGATTCCTCCGCGCAAACGTGGTTTGACTCCCAACTATGGGTCGTCCAGTTGCGAGGTAGTAGATCGAACGAATCAATGGCATCACTTGGTGTCAGATGTCCAGAATACTGCTGTCTCGACTCCAGTAGAGATTAATCAAGACGTGGATGTCTTTGCAACAGAGTTGGAGATGGATAAGTGTGTCGAGATGGATTTGCCCGAGGGTCGCATGGCTTACTTGCTCTGCGTCGAGGGTGGTGTGACAGTCAATGGCAAGCACCATCAGCTGGAAAAGCACGATGCGGCAGAGATTACTGGAAGTAGCGGAGGCAAGTTGGAGATTGAAGCCACAAACACAGAAGAGACTGCAACTGGAAATGTGGCGCATGTTTTAATGTTTACAATGCCTGCTCAAGAAGGTGCTGGTCGATCTGACTTTTAGTCGGCGACATGATATCAAAAACCGTGATCGAGGAGAAAGCTAATACGTGATGGCTCTATTACCGAAGCAGACGCAACAAATATAAAGTACGGTAGTAGTAGAAGAAACATTATAATAGAGGAAACGAATGAATAATCGCAGAGCCTAGCTTCATACTCTTTTTCAACAATGTTCGACGACACCAGCCTCCTCCTCCTTGAGTTGAAGAAGTTCCAAATGTTGTGCCGGTCGTTCAATTTTCGACTTCATTTTCGCATCATGCCACTCTTGTCGTGCTGAATCCTCAAATGTCTGCTGCCATGTAATGTCGGGCAGTGGTATCAACTTGGCCTTGGCGTGACCACGACCAAGGACTTTTTGTAGGAGTGCAATGGCGGATACTTCTTCGACTCCTGCCGGTACTCCAGTATGTAGACAACCGTCGGCCACCAATGGAAAGCCTGTCAATGTCAGTTTGGCAACATTCCAAATGGCCAATGTATTCCAGGGTGTCGTGGTTCCATTCAATAGTTGTTTTGAATGGGGCGTATAGTCGTGACCCGGAAGGACTGCTCCAGCCACTAGCGTGTCGTCGGTTACTGCTGCTTGGAGCAACAGTTGAATAGCTTCGGCAGATGCTTGTGTTTCCGCAGAACAAAATAACAAATGTGACGCCCCATCGTTGGCAGCACGAGTGGCAATGGCATTGAGGGCTGGGGTAAACTTGCTCCAGGGAGTGACGGGAATGATTTGCAATGTTGGTGTTGTTGTATTATTATTGCTGCTGCTGACAATATTTCGCAGAACCTCCACCAGACTGTAGTTTTCAAACTTGGGGGTTGCGTCCGCAGCGACATAGGCATGTTTGGCATCAAAGGATGCGGCAAAGGTGGAGAAATTCTGTAGCATTTTCTTATACTTGTCATCTTCTGGTGGAGCTGATGCATTTCCGAGATGGATGCGAGTTCCTACCACCAGAGAAGGCGGTGGGGATGACATGGTGGTGGTGCTGGTGACTGATGCACTTGTATCAAAATGACTTGTCGTCGTCGTCGTCGTCGAGGGGAGTAGGGTGTGTTGTGTTACGAACAGCCGCAAGAACGAAAAGATAACTACAAGAAGAGCAACAACGCTCACGGCAGCGCTGACGTTGAAAGCACGCTGAATGATGGTCAGTCAATCGTATTCGTTCTTGAGGATTACTTGGGTCTTCACGAGACAGACAGGCAACTAACCCGCGTTAGACAATCAGATGGTTTTTGAAGGCCTGCGTAGCTCAGGTTCGTCACGGTGGGGGTGAGGATGCCTATTGTATGGCTTGATGAGGGTCTTGTGAGCAATGGCAAGCACAGAAGAAAAGTTCAAAGTATGATGATGACTGCTTGATGATGTACGGTGTACCTGCACTCGTTGTCACAACCTCATTGATTCGTCTCTCCATCGTCCGTCCACATTGATTGATTCCATTCTCTCCTCCATTCAAAACAACTTGTTCGAAAAAAGCGCGAACATCAAATAATACTTCAGCAATAATCCACCATGAGCGGCAACAAACGAAAACAAACTCACATTCCTTCGGATTTCAAACATCGCAAAGCCAAGGTTGGAAAACGTGCTCTTCAGCAAGCCAATTTGACCGATACAAGCTTCAAGGCAGTTTCCGTCAAGCTTCAAGGCCAGTCGATTGCTGCTGCATCCGCAGGTGGTTTATTGCTTTCGTCGCGCGGCAAGTCCATTGGCGAACTCACCAATCAGTTGCACCATCCTGCAGGTGCCGTACGTGTATCTGCCATTCGAGGATTGACCAGTATCATTACTACTTCAGGAACAACAACAACGTCGTCGTCGTCGTCGTTACTACTCGAAGCGCATCTGTCTACATTACTACCAGTCATTTCCAAATGTGCCTGTGTCGACGAAGAAGACGATGTGCGCAACCTGGGATTGAATGCATTGCGAGAGTTGTTTGTGGTGTTGCGCAATGACTTTTTGTTGTGGAAACCCTTTATACCACTCTTGGCAGCCTTTGTCACGTCTGCGCTCAATAGCTTGGATCGGTCGACACGGTTGGATGGTAGTCGCGCTGTGGATATCATTAGTCACCACTTATTATTGGATGTCAAGACGGTGGCGAGGATTCTTCCAGCCTACGTCACGCTCTTGCAAGATCATTGTAAAAGTACTACTACTGCTGCTACGACCAAGAGTGTGACGCCGGATGGAAAGAAAAAGAAGAAGAAAAAGACTGACGAAAACAAGAGACTTGTGGTTCTGCAGTCGCTGGTTTCGTTGCTTCGATCAATCAACGTCGCAAAGGATGAAAGCACAAGGTTGGAGTCTCGAGAAGAAGACTTGAGAATATCGTCAGGTGGTCAGTCTACAAGTGCACTGTTACTGACTGCATCGGGAGTGACGCACTCGGTGAAAGCATTGACTAACATGGAGCAGCTGGTACAGTTGGCGGCTGGAGACACTGACGACGACCCGAGTATTGGCACAGAACTCAAAGAGTCCAACATTCTGGATGTCTTTTCAAAGCTACGAGACGTCTTTTTAGAAGTTTCGCAACGTGGATCTCAAGGAGATGCACGGGGGTTGACACTCTCTGTACCAGACATGGAAGAGCTCTCTCTACTCGTTACTTCCATTCATTTGCTGTGGAAGTTGTTTGCACAAAAGAAACGAAGCACAATCTTGACGCATCTTGTGGGCCTAATGTTGGAATCCATGCCCGTTCGGTCCAGAAATCAAGATCAGATGGCTCGTTTCGAGGCCCTGAATGGCAACCTTTGCTTTGCAGTGATTGAGATGGAGGCTGATTTGGTCAAGGACTCCAAGTCAACGCGCATTATACTGGACTATCTCCTTCCCAGGCTGGATGGTCAGAATTTGAATCAATCTGCAATCAGTATGAATGTGCTATGGGGATTGTTGGATCTACGAGATGATCAAGACTGTTTTGCCGTCAAAGAAGAGACTCGGGAAGAAGTGTTGGAACAGATATCTGCCGTCTACTTTTCAACCGGCGAGATCGATGTGGACGTTGCCAGATCTTCTGGTGGTCGCAAGGCTATCAAGTTGGCAATGAGCCTCTTGAACGATGATCAGTATAGCGTTACTTCCGCTTCTATCAACCAAATGATCATGTCGTTTCCCAAGTATTTGGTGGCATGGAAAGGAGACTTTCTTGGGGAGAGCGATGAGGTCGTGGAGTGTTTGCACCACATCATGCGACGTATTGTAGATGTATCAGATGAAGCAAACAAGAGTCTCGGAGATGCCTTGCGGACGGGCTTGGCTCCTCTGTTTGTCTCAAAGTTAAAGGGCGATACATCGTTTGAGCAGTACCCACAGCAGTTGCAGCGCAAGTTGATTTGTCTCGTTGTCGCCTTGGGTGCACCTGATGAGGGCTTACTCAAGGGCTTGGGCAGAATCTGTTCGCGAGCTGGAAGCAGCGGGATACCCAATGACCTTGCAGACTACATCCTCGATGTAATGCACGCAACTCGCCGAACGTTGTCCATGAAGGCATACCTTGGCTTTGTCGTGGCGAGTATTGGGGTACCAAAGTCCAGCTCTCCTCCAGAAGGAGGAGGCGTCGCATGGGTTACAGTACGGGACAAGGCTACGCTGCGAGCATCACGAGCCCTCCGTCGCTGTGGAACCATCTCCAAGTTGCTTCCAATGATTGCTCCAATGATTCTGTCCTGGTTGCAAATGCCAGGAGGAGGAGGACTAGAGTCCCTGGTGCGATTCCGGACCGCACTGCAGCTGATTGCGATTTGCGCTCAAGATTTGTCGTCATGCGTCTTTCAATGTGTTCCTGAGTTGCAAGCACGTCTACTGGATGCGTTGTTTGACTATTTCGATCTATGCACATGGGAGAATGAAAGATCCGAGCTCTTTGCAGCCTTTGAAGTGCCGCTAATGGTAAGTTTTGTGCACCTTTGAAAGTTGGTTGTTGACACTGCTGCGACTGCGTTAACTGACCAACAACATGTTGTTTCCACCAGGCCCTGTTTCAAGCCAGCCCCGAATTTATGAAGGACCTTGCAGTAAATACCGCTGCGCGGCTGAGGAACAACAACGACGGTGTTTCAAGTAGCAGTAGATGTGTGAATGCTCTTCATGACATGACTCGCAAACCCAGTCTCGCAAATAGCATTCGTAAACATGCACAAGAGTGGACGAAAGCAACCAAGGACATGGTTTCCAGTCTCACTGATTGTCCCAACTTTCAGCAAGCGGAATTGATGATGACAAACGTTGAGCTAATACTGATTGGCCACCATGATGTGGGTGATGATGCACGAAATCAAGCAACCACCGCGCAATAAATAATGTGTAACATAGGTATCAACCGCCATGTCGACAAAGTAGAGGCAAATTACCGCAGCAGACGTGATGGGCCACCAATCGTCGCAGTCGTCATTGCATCCAAGTGGTGGCTTGGGTGGGGGACGAAAGAAGAAAGGAGCTTTGCATAGACAACATACACATGTAATGCTCGACTGACTCGAAGGAAACCCAATCTCCATCAGAGTATGAACAGATATATTTCTTATAAGTAGTGGCAACCTCTGTTGGAACTATATCGCTGCTCCCAACTTTTGGAAGAATCTCGACTCTTTCGCTGGGTGACCCGATAGCCAGACATCAGACTTTACATATATACTTGAACGAAAACGGGAATTGAACCCGTACACATAGCACAAACACTTCGCACGTTACAAATAACCCAAACCACACATCATCATCATCATCCACGTCGTAGCTCCAGCTACTACATCATATTAGTGAAGAAGTAGGTGCTGATCACCACCATTATCATTCATGGGTGATAGATCCGGTGGCACCGGTTGCTCTTCCTTATCACCATCATCCAGCAGCCCCGCATCATGAAACCGTGGCATCATCCCCTCCAACTGTGTCTCCATCGAATTCATTGCTCCCAAGGTCAAGTTGCCCTCAATGATTTTCCCGTCCAGCACTGCTTCATAAATCTCCACATCATTGTGACTGCATATAGATGGTTGTCCCAACCAGGCACCCACTGGTCTCTTTTTAATGTCGTGAAAAATGACATGATTGATGCAAAGCATCACGTCTGTTGGATACGGACGTCGATTGGTCTGAAGCGCTAGTTCAATGTGATATCGCAAGGAGAATCCGTCTGGACCGTGATAACAGATAAAGAGACGTTGGGCATGACAGGCAATCCAGAGTCCTCGTGAATTCTTTTCTTCTTCAAAGGGCAACGACATGACTTGTTCACTGGTGGGATAGTCCTCGGGGTTCAATCGAGGCAACTTTTTGGAGACAAACCCAGCATATCGTCGCGCTTGACCATTGGGCTCGTACGGAATACGTCGTTCGACCGATATCGCATCCAAAAAGCGTCCGTCGTACAATTCATCCAACCACCCCTTTTGCACACAGAGCCAGTGTTTGCACCACACGTTTTCAAATTCACCCCCCATGTCCACCACTCGAATGCCCAACCGTGTCACGAGATTGGCGAGCCTCCGTGCGAGGGGGTCGTTTCGAAACGATTTGGAGTGTAAGCAGACGGCATCGGGGCGTCTCGATCCTGCCAAATCATTGTCGTATTCGGGGTATAATACCGAGTTGCAAATCATGACTTGCAGGCCATGTTCCGATAAATCTGAACTGGACGCTAAAATCACTTCCCGATCATTCTCCGACACGTGATACCATTCTTTTCGTTCCATGACAAAGGCAATCGTGCCATGTGCTTGTGTCGTGGCAATACCAATCTGTGTCGGAGACGCTCGCATGGAGCTCAAATATTCGTCCAAAATGGGAGCTTCGCGACAGGCCTTGAGAGATTTGCAGAGCGGTTTGTGCGTCATTCTCCAGTCTCGTTTCTGACATTCCCGACTGCAGTAAATGGCACAACAACACTGAGTGCACTTCTTCTTGCCCTCCTTTCCACAAAAGTCACACATGCGCTTGTCCATGTAACCCCTTGTCTTACTACTGGACGAGCGTCGAGCAGAAGCAACAGCATTACCATTATTGCTGGATGAGGATGGCATTGTCTCGTTCTTCTTCCTCTTTGTTGGCGGCTGAGATTCTGTTATGAGTTATATAGATACACCACAAGGCGGGGGGGGGGTTCAATGAAACGAGAGGTCTGTGCGTTCCGTTGGGGTAGTTGACACTCCACAGGAGGCGTTGGACGCTTTGACAGGAACGACAACGGAGACGCGAGTTGTGGGACATCACGAGAGAAACTTCTCCTGCCAAATCTGCGTTGAGAGAACTGAAACACGCCCATCCAGATTCTGGGGACACTTATCCTAAAAAAGTCTCATGGGTATTTCCATTCTGTGGCTCTCCGTCGAAACCGTGACTCATCTATTATCAACTATCTAACGACTATCAATCATTATGTACAGAACTTGACTCAGGAAACGTCTTTAGGCAGCCGAAAGTTCGCACACGTGTATAATTATGAAAAGGATTCTCACGTTCCTGGACAAGCACATTTATCGTACGTACCAACCGTAGAGGTCGCGTGTAGCAGACAGTCTAGCTGAGTGGATGGCATCGCTGTAGAAGAAAGAGAGAAGTCCTGCATCACATCCCAAAAGGGAGATAGAAGCGAGCATACTACCTGTTAGGTGAGTGAAGGGAGAGTGAGTCGAGTCAACAGGTCTCTCTAGCTAGGAGAAGATTGAATGAATCATTCCTTCATGTCTGCGTTCATATTGCCACCACAGTTGACGTCGCAAGCTCACACAGCCCTCCATGCGCAGAGTATAACCTACCGCGTGCG
>JAVCKV010150157.1:0-18403 GCA_032274145.1 Herpochondria borealis | reverse complement strand
CTGTAGGAGATATGCACCTTGTTGATACCGTCTGGTGCCTTTGGGAAACGACTTGCGCCAAGGTCCGCCGGGAAATTGTGCAGACCCCAGGCTATTGTCGTTGTTCCTCTCATTGCTTCTTGGGGGAATCTCGAATCAAGGGTGTACACTGCAACTGGGAGTGCCCAGGAGCGTCGACTCATGACGTATTCTCTTGGAGGTACTTCCATGAATTGGATGTAGTCTTGGCCGGCTGGGTCCAGATACTCGTGCTGCTCGACGGCTAGCCAGTATTGGAAGAGAGCCGACTCGTACTAGTTGAGTATCATCCTTCGTTCCCATTGTTTCTTGCTTGGATAGCCACCCACGTCTGAGTTGCCGGTTCCATAATCTTCAACAAACCATTGTTGTGTTGCTAGAGAATGGAGGTGGGCTTCTGTCCTCTTCTTGGCTGCTTGCCTGGCTCTCCTCTCGTCCCATAGGGATATTGTACTACCGGGTGGCAGGTAATTTGCGATTCCATCCAGTTCATTGGTAGGTGGACCCAATAGATCCAGGGATTGGGATAGCAACGCCAAGGGAGAGACTCTCTTTCGAAGATACTGCAAACATTGCGCCTTGAAAGCAAGAAACTGATTTGCTTATGTAGGCCCGCAGTGTGCGTCAACGGAAGGCATTGTACGTGCCTGTCGGGGCGGAAATTCCAATCGTACAGAGTGCGGTATCCTCTCTGGGCTCTGTCCAGGGAGAGTTGGATGCGCTGTTGCAGTTGCTTGTCCACAATGTTGGACCTGCATCTCTTCCCTATGCACATGCCATCCTCGACCTTCTCGAGCCCTCTCGTTGCGTCTCGAAAAACGTTCCCCTCTTCTATGTGATTCATCATCCAATCGATGGATTTGAGAATGTGACATCGAAGGTAAGCAATTCTGTCGGAGTTTCGAGGTGGGCATTCTCTATTGGTAGTGTCGGCTACCTCCATTTCAATGTCACGGGGGAAAACTCTGTCAAAGGAACCGGTGGCTGATGCTACTAGCTTCTGTGCAACGTCCTCTGGGATGCCCATGAATGTCATCCCTGCTTGCCCCAACCATGCCGCAAAGTCGAAGTGTGACTGTTCTTCGACTAGAGTGTCATGGTCTTCGTATGAGAAAGACTGTTCTTCCTTGATACACACTTTTGAAAGAGATTTTGGAAAGTCATCAGGTGTGTGGGTAACGATTCTTCTGATTTTTGTGGGAGTTTCCTTCTCGTTCTTGGGGCGCATGGTTAAGACCAACTGTGGCTGGGATCTTGGAGCAGGGTCTTCAGGGTCGGAGGATACGACAAGGGGTTGTAATAGTTCAGCTGGGAGCTGGCGCATCGAGGTACTCCTTTCGCGCCTCTCACAAACTTTCGCATCGTCCTGCAAGTCTTGGAATTCTTCCTTGATCTGTTCTGAGACTCCGGCGTAGTTGAGCTGGTGCTCGGTTGTTCTCGCCGGGTCGGTGTCTTGGAGGTCCCAAAGCTTGTAGGTGTTCATGGGTGGCGTAGTCCAGAGAGGGCGACCTCAAGTCTCTCGTTGGAGTTGGGGTCTCGTCTTGGCTGTTCACTGTAGAAGCTGTAGGGGGAATCTGTAGAGTCTTCTTGTTGTTTCCCCTCGTTGGCGTCCTCAGGAGATGGAAGGTTTTCTTGGTCGGGGCTGCCGGAGGAATCTCTAGCTTGGGAGGTTGTTTGTCAGGGGACATAAAACCGTTGGTGGTTAAATTGCCGAGACGGTCGGTTAGAGAGCTGAAGTCTTGGCTAGACCCCTCTTGGCTTGCTTGACTTTTCTCCGAAAAAGCACGCCGAGATTCATTGTTGGGGGAAATTGGAGTGAAATCTTTTTCAAGGCAAGATTCCCTCTGGGAGGCATTATGACCCTTGTCAGGATTGGATTCGGCCATGACGATGTCTGACGGGGTATCGCCCTGGGTGTCGCTCCCATTGTCCCCCTGATCGTCATCTCCCTTGGGGTCTTCTCCTTCTTCTCCCTTGTCACCCCCCTTGGGGTCCTTGTCTCCTGGGCCCTCATCGGGCTCAGGGTCATTGTCCGAGCTGCTGTCGTCGGACGCAGAGAGTCGGCGGCGCTTCCCGCCGTTGAGGTGAGTGTCAATCTTGGTGAAAACCTCATTGAGGTCCTTCATTGCCTGGATCGCCTTCGGCCAGGTCTCCACAGCTACTCGTACTGAGTACTTGAGCTGGAGTTTGGCGATCTCACGGATGATCTCACTATCCTCCAGGTCGTTCGTGTTCACGTCGAGCTGGCGGATAAAATGGGCTCGAGCGCCATTATAACGTTCGAGCACGGCGGCCTTGTCCTTCAGATTCTGTAAGAAGGCTACTTCCAAAGTGAAGTCTTCAAGGAGGTACGAGATCTGTTCCTCCTGCTTCTTGCGTTTCTGCCTCTCTACGAAGAGGGCTTTGGGGATGAGCTTCATAAGCTTTTGGTCGCTCTCTCTCTCCTTGGTCTGCATCGCAGAGAGCTTGGCACGTCCGGTCATGGAATGTCCGGTGCGAGTCAACTTGTCGACAACAGAAAAACGTTCAAAGATTGCAGCCTGCGCGGCGTAGACGTCAGCGTGGATGTCCTTGCCTGCGGCAGAAGGGACAACAACGTTTTTGAAGTTGGAGGAGGTATCGGGGAGAAAGGAAGTATCGTTGTAGAAGTCCCCTTCTGTGTTGAGGACTTTAGGCTTGTTGTCGGTATGCTTGATCTCCTTCGAAGGACTCTTTTCAGCTGGGCGTTTGGAGGAAGCGTTGTTGGTAACGTTGGCATCGATGGTAGGGTTAGTCGCTGGCGTTGGAAACGAGGTTTCCTCAGCAACCATGTCAGAAATGGTGTTCATCTTCTGGTAAGATAGAGTTGGTGTTAATGTTTTTAGTTAGGATCCGGATCTAAAACAGTTGAGGGCAAGAGTAGGCTCTTGCGGTCAACGAAGTTGTAGAGTGTAGAGTTGTTTCTATAGCTGTTTGTTATAGTGATCACTGTGTGATGAATTGTGAGCTCAATCTAGTTGACTCACAATGGTTCCAGACGCTGGAACAAGTCTCGTTCGTGATTGCCGACGAGACCATTCTAGTCTCGAGTGCGTTGGCACTCTTGTTGGTTCTGTCGGAGCGTGAAGGCATTGATAGCTTTGCAATACCTCCGCTCCGTGCCTTGGGAACTCAAGGCTTGCCTCCTGTATCTCGGGCGTTCTTGATACAGTTACATTACTGGCGTATTGGCTGTCGGTCGAGTCTCTCGTGAGCGCCGTGATATTTCCCGGTCGCACACTTAGACCGACCCGAGACATGTTGGTGTCAGGTCCGTTATATCTGTCTCTATACATAGACCAGATGGATATGGTCTTGACATCAAAACCGGTTGACCTTAAGATCTCGGTCAGAGCTAGCACAGCCAGGAGTACGTGCGCCCATGGGCACCGACGTGACGGTGCTAGTAAGCCAAGCAGACAGCGGAATGGGATTCCGTCATGCAACAACTTTTTTTCCTGTACAAAATGGACTAGATCGCCTACTACGACGCTTCTCACCTCCCACACCAAGTACAATAATCCTGTACTAGTATCTCAGCCGTCCCCTTTGTTGTCATCAAGTATTCCGTAAATACTCTGTGATATGGAATCACTTGAAATGCTTCCATAAGCAAAAGTGATTCTTCGATTACGCAGTTCCAAACTGCACGGGAGCCCTCGAAGTTGCGAATGAATCAATCAATCAAACCACTGCGCGAGGTTATGACATCTCATAGGCTAATAGTACATAGATACGCGAAGCCAAGAAGGGGTATCCAAGGGCAAACTTCAACCAGATTATCAAGTGGGGTTCGTATGTGCCAGACTACTTATTGCAGAATGAGAATGCGGGCATCAAGGCATGACATGACGGCTATGCAGTTAGTTATTGCGTGGGATGATGTCATGAAATGAATTATTAGGTACTCTGACGAAGAGTATACCAAGGGTATGATCACGTCGACTAATTTGTGATCACCATACAGTCTTGTGAAAGGAAATTTAGGGGGTTCGCTTTCACACCCGGGTTTTTTTAGTCTTGTAGAGGCCTTGTCCTCCTACATTGCTGCAGATTGAGATTATTGGGGGTCTTATTCTTGTTAAAGGCACAAGGCTGGTTCTGCCTCGCTGGGGACGCAGTCTGGTATGATGACTGGTGTGCACTCGAACTGCGTATGATGCAACGTCATCTACTTTCCAGGCAACCACGGTTATAAGGCATGGGTTTACTCTTAGGTAGGGTTTAGCTATGCAGGATGTCCCCTTGATTGAGGCTTACCTGTATGAGCAACTACGCAACTAGACTACAGTACGGATACGACGTCCATTCTTGAGCGTCATCTGACCAGGTACGACACTCGTAGATCTACACCTGTATACCTGGTACCTAAGCTGAGGAGTAGGTCGCCCATCCATCCCTTTCCAAGCGAGCAAATAGATCTAAGCCGAGGGATCTGATTGGAGGTAACTCAGCCCGCGTCATTGCTGAGTGACAATCAGTCATCCGAGAAGCACCGTCATAGTTCGTACTCATGCGACTTTTTTCTTGATGACCGCCGCCGCCGTCGGATGACTCGCAGGATGCCTCGTGGCCACCCGCCGATGCCACCCCCGATCCATTCTTGTACGTGCACGTGGTATTGAATCTAGCAAGGGGTCTAAATACCGGATTCTTTCCAATGACCTTTTTCGTGGATGTGCTTCCAGTCAAAAGACAGGCGTATTTTCAAAATTACGTCTTCCACATTAAAAAAGTATTAGTCACGTAGATAAATATTCACCGTTGAACCGAACCCTCGGTTATACGAGTCTGAATAGTAGTTCACGACAATATGCGTTCGCCGGCGATGTCACCTCCAATAAGAGGCCTTTGCCACCGCCTGGCTTTCCATTCTCGCGTAGAAATGTGTATGAGCGAGTATCCAAACCGAAATTGAAGCCGACAAGCTTGCTCCTCCGTGTTCCCGTCCACCCCCCGAAACGCAAGTTGGTTCTCCAAGCAGTTCCCAAGAGTTCATTATTACAACGCCCTCTCTCAATCTTGAATCATACTACTTTCGTTCTTGTTCGCTAATCGCGCACTTCAATCTCCTCCCACCACACCAACCCAAGTAAGGTTGCATTGTCGAGGAAAGAAAGTGACTGTTCATTTGGTTGTTTTAGTCGCATCGCGTGGTAGATTATCTCATTGGATAATCAACAAAGACTGGAATTTGAATCATTGGTAGCCTTCACAAAGGATCACAAAGTCACAACTAGCACCATGGCAAGAAGTAAAACACTTCTCCGAAGAGTCCTCGGCGGTCGACGGGGCAAGTACAGCGATGTAGACTCTGACCTTGACTTGCCAGGCACAGAAGCCACTGAGGCATCCTCCACTTCAAGTGGTGTTGGATCGCACGATGATTCAGACAATGAAGAAGAATACTACAAGAACGATCCATATATGGATGTAAGAGAAAAAATGGACTTTCTCTCATCCCAGGATCGGGCTCGCTATGCCTTCCACACAGAGGATCACACGCACAAGGAACCTCAAATTACCCCGTTTGCTGCTTACACCACTTACTTGGGATACGCAGTTCTCATTCTGTGTGGTCACATTCGTGACATCTTTGCTCGTTTGGTGGGGAAAGGCCGGTATTTACGTCGCGACACTGACTTCCCATCTGACAATCTCAACTTCTTTGCTCCCCTCCTCAAGAGCTGGGAGAACTTTTACACCCGTCGCTTGTATCACCGCATTCAGGATTGTTTCAACCGACCCATTGCGTCAAATCCCGGTGCGACTATTGATGTCCTGGAACGCGTGAGTTCGGATGGGAACAAGACGATGGATTTGCTGGACTCTCTCGAGGAACTGGAGTCTATCAAGATCAAGGAGAAGTACACCCAGGGGTCGCACTTTATCAAGGTGTCTGGTGATCGCGTGGCTCGCCGGTGTCTTAACTTGGGCTCCTACAACTACCTTGGCTTTGCTGACGATTGGAAAGTCACTTGTGCGAAGGATGTTATGGGGTCCTTGAATAAGCTCCCCGTATCGGCGTGTTCAAGCCGCAACGAATACGGAACTACCACGCTTCATCGCGAGGTGGAAGAGTTGGTGGCCAACTTTTTGGGCAAGGAAGACTCGATGATTCTCAACATGGGTTTCAACACCAATGCTACTACCATCCCTGCTTTGGTAACGCGTGGTGACTTGATCATCTCGGATCAACTCAACCACACATCGATTGTGAATGGAGCCCGTGCATCTGGAGCCGCGATCCGTACCTTTCGTCACAATGATACGGATCATTTGGAGAGTATTCTCCGCGAAGCCATCATTATGGGCCGTCCTCGCACTCGTCGACCATGGAACAAGATTCTAGTTATTGTGGAAGGTATCTACTCTATGGAGGGTGAATACTGTGACCTTCGCAACGTTGTGCGAGTCACAAAGAAGTATGGAGCCTATGTGTATCTGGACGAAGCACACTCTATCGGAGCTATGGGTCGCACTGGTCGTGGCTGCTCTGAATACTGTGGAGTGGACACTGCAGATATCGATATCATGATGGGAACATTCACCAAGTCCTTTGGAGGCATGGGTGGATACATTGCCGGATCCAAAGAGGTTGTCAACTACCTGCGACATACGTGCGCTGGTAGCTCGTTCCACAACTCGCTGAGTCCGATCGTTTGCCAACAAATCATTAGCAGTTTCAAGGTAAGTTTGCACGATTCATTCATTCATCGGATGCCGGAATGGCGAGACAGGGCTTGTTCTAACGCGATTCCTTCCTCTTTCTGTACAGGTTATTATGGGCCTTGACGGCACTGATATTGGCAAGCATAAGCTACATGCTCTGCGTGACAACGCCAACTACTTCCGCATGCGCCTGAATGATATGGGGCTGCATGTTCTGGGACACTACGATTCTCCCATTATGCCTGTCATGCTATACAACCCAACCAAGATTGCGGCTTTCAGTCGTGAATGCCTGAAGCGCGGACTTGCCGTAGTTGTGGTTGGATTCCCGGCTGTTCCGATTCTCATGTCAAGAGCAAGATTCTGTATCTCCGCCGGCCACACTCGCGAGGAGCTGGATCGTGCTTTGGAAGAGATTGATGAAATTGCTGACCTATTGAAGTTGCGCTATGCAAGGTCAACGTTTGGCTAAACAACAACAACAACGCCCTCCCATGTGCTGCACACCACCCCGAGAATGATATATGCATAATACTATGATGTTTTGTGAAACGGCTGTTGTCCTAAGCGAGGCCATAGAAACGAGTGAAAAAGATTCTTGTTTAGATGTTACTAACCATGTTAAGACGTTATCTTTGTCAACTACTAACTCGGGCTACCTTTCCTGGGCTGGTCGGGCTAAAGAATTCATTCCCACTCTGGGAGGTCTTGATCTTCGAAGCTCACGCGGGAGTCACGGCTGGCCAGCTGACGCAGTTTGGTTCTTTGGAAAGGAAAATGGCGCAAAAATCTTGTCCCGCCTAACTATAGATACGTTGCGAAAAGGTTAGCTCTCTTTAACTCAAAGACATTTTCCGTTACGGCTCTCATTCGGAAAGGTTGTGACGTGGAGTACGCTAAAAATCTGGTGCGGGTGCACTTTCCTACGCAAAACGTACCAGGATCGTCCTTGCGTATGTAGCGTTTGGTAACAAATGATGCGGGCCTCATCCAATTTTAGAATTTCTTGACAACACCCATCTTTAATTTGTTCTTTCAGCGGGGTTCTGGTATATTATTGATCACCATGTCAGACCCGCTTCGACAACAGCACGGGACCAAATCAGAAAGCAGCAAGAGCAGCAAAGGCATGGCGAGTCCTACTACAAAAGGGTGTCCTGGAAGCGCCATGAGTTCAGCCAAGACGTCGTTTTCAGAAGATTCAGCTGGAGGCGGCTGGTTTGGTGACATCAAATCACTTGCGAAATCTACAAAAGATTCGATATTTCCCACCATTGATGGTATTGCTAGTATGATCCATAGATCAGCCTTGACTGTCGCGGCCGAGATTGCGCAGCTAGAGCGTGATGCTGAAATGGAGGCAGATCGCTGGAGGGAGGAGAATTATGGGAATGAGGGTTCTCCGTCTCGTCAGACACGGCAAGCTCCATTGCGTCTTCCTTGGCAAGTAAAGCCACAGCCTGTGAGTTTGGAGGAGTCCATGTACGACGAGGACGAAGGATTCAAGCTACGTATCTTGGAGCTGTCGACAACTGAAGACACCTTCTTGGAGCCTTACGGAGTCGGAGAAGCAGATGATTTTCCACTCACGGAGCAGCGTATCCAGCTTATTCGTCGTCTTTTAGATATTGATGAAAACCTGGCGGCTACGCATGCGAAATTATCTGGTAAGTAGCACAACTTGCAGCAGCATCAAGATTTCATTGACGCGATGGATTCTCATTCTTTTGTTCTGGATACTAAACTAACACGACTCGGACCATCAAATCAGGCCGTAGCGACGTCAAGGAGGCGCTCTTCTGGAAGAACTACTTCCATCATTGCGATCGACTGCGAATGGAGTATGACGATCTAGTGGACATTGATGTTGCGTCGCGATCGACCCTTGGGTCTCTTATTCCTGCGAATGACGGCGACAGCAGTTATCAACCTGATGAGGGTTCTTACATTTGTGTTCGCAATGGAATTGCCAGTCCACCAAGCAGTCTGAACACCCTGACGGACACCCTTTCTGTTGGTGATTTGGTCGTTGTTGGAGCTGATGGTTCCGAATTCAACGAACTGGACCTCGGCAAGTCGAGATAAGGTGTCCAACCTACCTCCAGTGATCTCCTCCATGGATAGAGCACCCAACATCACTCCCCCCACTCATACATACCACCAATGTCAAGATGTTTGATAGCCGAAAGATTTATGTTTGCATAATCTTGTTGCTGACCTTCCCGCTTGTCCCTGTGCACACGCGCACAGCTGATTGTTGTCATTATCATTCAGCCACCCGTTACATATGATACTATAGACAAATCTTTACATGTTCATTGTAGTGTGTGCACGTTTTTACATCACAGTATTATTTGTCTTTGAACATTGCTTATGCCAGACTCATTAGCTCCCTCATCAACAATTCCGACACCGTTCACATAATACTATACGTCGTAGACATATCCTCACATGTTCATTGTAGCGGTGCACGTTTCTACGTTGCATATTATTAGTCTTTGAATTGCTCATGCCAGACTCCTTAGCTCCCCCATTTAACAATTCAGCCACCGTTTACATGACAGTATAGAAATATCTTTACATGTTCATTGTAGTGTGCGCACGTTTTTACATTTTACATTATTAGTCTTTGAATTGCTCATGTCAGACTCATTAGCTCCCTCATTAACAATTCATCTTCCTTTTTCACGAAGCGGCCTTTGACGCGCAAGCGACTATCTGCAAAGTTCTTTCGTACATCATACTTGACACTCTTGGTCCATACACGATGGTTTCTTTTCTCCATGAAGCGATCAATTCGTAGTTTTCGACTCTCAGGCGAATAGGCCCCGACCCACCCATCAGGTCGCTCCACTTGTAGTAAGCCATCCGAATCGATGGAAGTCCTGAGGTTAGGATCACTCATGGATCGTGGCCGTCCGGTTCCAGACTCGACAATCTTTTCCGTCTCGTCTGCGTCGTCATCTTTTAACTTGGCTTTTTGTACCTTCTTGGTCTTGCGCTGCCGCTTTTCCACCTCCTTTTGTTGTCGCTTTTCTTGTTTTTCTCGTTCCCTTCGTTCCTTTGCCTCTTGCTTCTCCCGTTCCTTCTCCTCCTTCTTTCGTTGACGTTCTTGTCGCTTCTCTTCGGCCATTTGCGCCTTGGTCAATTTGGTCTGCGTTCGACTGTTGTATTCTGCCAGACTTGCGCCAATGCCACTGACAGGCATGGGGGCATTCGGAGCTTTGCGCAGTGCAGGAGAAGGCTGCTCCTTACCGGGAACTGGACGGTCCATCCATCTCTGATGGTGGGCGTTTGATGACGCATCTTCATTCTGGAGAGCGCTAAAGCCCAGCGAATTGGAGCGATCACGTGGGTCCATTGCCAGCGAGTTGGAGCGATCACGAGGGTCCATTGCCAGCGAGTTGTTGGTAGCCGTGGAATTGGAGCGATCACGAGGGTCAAAGGCAAGCGAATTCGACCGACTTCGAAACTCAAAGTCGGATCGCATCGAATTGGATCGCAAACGAAAACCATCCAAATCAATTGAATTCGATCGACTGTTTCGATAACTCTCAAGGTCACCACCACCAACGGAGAAGTCCAATTCACCAATGCCATCTGCAAAGTCAACCGAATTTCCTGAGGATGGAATCCCCGATACCATGGGAGGTAGCGCTTTTTTTCCACCAGCGTGTTCCAAATTTTGGTTTCCCATACTTCCAATCGTGGCATCGTCGACAGTCAAAAAGTCCAAATCCAAGTCACCCAAGAGATCCATGTCCAAGGGAAGCTTCTGGGCCAGCAAACCAGACTTAATCATGGCTTCGAGTTGCGATCGATCCCCCTTCTCATACTTGTCAAGAGCTTTCTGAAGTGCTTCGTCTCCCGATATAATCAAATCCTTCAAAACTCCCTTTTGGCTACGATCAATAATTCCCTTGTCCTCAAGATCAGAGGCCGACCGTAATCGTCCTGACACACTCTGTACAACAACGAACAACAGTGTTAGGTATACGTGACACCATTAAAAGTACGTGATCCCAACAATCATGAGTGAGTCTTCAAGCAGAAGGCACTAGCAGAAGACACAACTTACTCCAGTTCGCGGTCGTTTTCCGAAATGCCGTGTCTCATAGGATGATCCCGCCGGAGGAGTGTGTGAAACTGCTTCGGTATTTGAAGCTGTTGTGCTGCTGTTGTTGGTACCGTTGGCGTTCATGAGCCCCGAGACAAAGCCAGATCCAGACGATTCGAAGGAACCTGCTGCTTCCCCTTCTGGAATTGCCTTGGCTGCGGAACGCGTCGTTCTGAGTGGGTGCTGCTGATCGTCTGATTGTTGTTGCTGATGATCACTGACGTCTTCTACAACCGATCGTCCCGAGGCTGTAATGGATATATCCATGGCGTGAGCCTCGGATCCTTCACCCTTCATTCCAGCAATCACATGAGCCACGGTACGACCCGATTCCGTGATGCTAAAGTCAATGTCTAAGTCATTGCCGTCATCGGATCGGTTGTCTTCTTCGGGAAAATGTGAAGAACCAAACCCACCGTTGGGCGTATATCGACGTGGGCGACTGCTCATTATGAGAGTACCCAGACGCAGTATAAAATATCTGTTTTCTGGTTTTTGTAAAATCCCTCCCCCAAGATAAGCTGTTCTTCAAACACCGTTGTCAGGGTGTTATTAACTGAGCTGGTGATCAAGTAGATAAGGAAACACAGGGACAGGCCCTTCGGTTGCGGATAGACCCGTTTGGTTCTCCTGGACAATATTGACAATCAACGACGTGATGGGGTTCCTGAATACCAGAATTCTCAACGAATTCTTGGGCTTTCTTGCTCTTCTTTCCACAACAATCTCGTGATATGAGATATGGGATATACGACCTTCTTCACAGACCGTTCAATGTAACAATTGGTGGATAAACGAGACAAGGTTGTCCTCTAAAATGATGCGCTCTTCTGATGTGCTGGTCATGGCCGCATCAGACGAGCAGGTTGTTTTCTAGAGGTAACGATATGAGCGAGCAGCTTGACAGACACGAACCACAACAGACGTCTCCAAGGAGGTAGACTGCTAAATATTTCAAACATGAACTTTCTAATCACGATTTCTTTAATTACAAAACGTATCTGACGTTAGCGCAGCTGACTTCTCATTATTGTCGCAGTCCCCAGTAGCTAACCTACAGTAGCTAATCTGCTAGTACATTTTCGAATTTGTGCTGGATCATAAAACACCTACTGTACGAAAGGTACGATACCGTATCACCTAGATGAGTAGGTAAGAGAATGGTTATGCACGCTAACATGTCAACCCCAGCCATCAAAACTCCAGAGATGATAGCACCAGCAACTACCAGATCTTTTTGGTAATCGCTCAACGTGGCAGACAATCTACATGGGATCATATTGCAGGGAGAGATAGAATTGTGCTTCGTTGGTCTGCTTCACCGCCTCGCAGTTCACCGTCTCGTTTTCGACGAAGCCACCTTGATAAGTTGAAGGGAGAGATATTCTACTAGAGTAGGGCTAAAGAGAGAGTAGTGCAGCACTTCTTCTGGCACACACACACACGAGTTTGTTTCTATCCACATGGTGAAGGTTGAACGTAACAATCAACATTTCTTCCTTACAGCCTACTTCTTGCCGCCACTGCTGTTGCGGTTCCTTGTAGAACAATTGTCTGCACAGCCTGTTCCACTTCGTCTGCGCGATTTTTGGCGGCGTGGACGACTGCATCATCCTGAGCAGCAACATGTGCTTCCTGGTAGCCAGGAATCGTCTTTTGCCCTCGGACATCGTCACGCTGCTTGCACGATGCAATACGATCAGCGTAATCACGTTCCAGGTGGACGAGTTCTTGCAGCAGCGTTGATATCCAAGTCGAAAAGGGGGCATCTTCGCGCGGGAACTCGGTCGTCAATATTGTCTTTTGATGACTCCAAAGGTCCTCCTCTTCCCATGGCAGTACACCCCATGTTGGTCTAGACAAATCGTCGAGCTTGGCTGCACTCGCATTGGTTGATGCCAGCTCATGCTCCAACGCCGTCAAACCTTGGTGTTGACAGTACTCAAGGAGTCCAGTCAAAGCATAGCGCTGGAGCGTGGATGTATACGCAGTGATCCCTGACTGTCGGGCCTTTTCGGATAGCACCAGTTTTCCAATTCCTGGTACTTCCTTTTCTGTTTTGTATTCACTCTTGATGGCACCTACAGCAATCAGAGATTGACGAGCTGTATAACACAAATTCATCGTGGACGGTCGGATAATCTTCCAGGGCTCAAGGTGTAGGGTGAGCTGTGCAAGACCCATCCTGGCAGTATGCTCTCGTCGACACAGAGTGAAAAGGGCATGGTGACACGTTGTGGAATCATGGTGGTTCCCGCTGCCACCAACGAGTACGGCGCGAGGGACAAGTCGACAGGAAACTTAATGACAGTCGAGAGTCCCCAGAATGTTCCTTCGCCCGCCACGGTTTCTTGATCTGGGATGCGCCCTGTATGATTGGACCCTACATTGGCACCATACCCAACGTTGCCGCGTCCGAGTGGCCACAAGACTCCAATGACCAGCGATTGATGATGTGAGTTGGTGTTTGGACCAATGACTGACGCGTGAACTTCCCCGGCTGAGACATGGACATCAGGGCCAAGAATGGTTTCCGCAACAATGCTATGAGGACCCGCATGAGCATGCTCCATAAGAAGCGTATCCGAAATGTGACTTTGATGCGAAATGGAAGAGTTCCATTGCAGTAGGACACGTTGAGCTGTCGAAGAGTGACCAATCATGGCGGTAGACAGCAGAGTAGCCTCTTGAACGAGCGTGGCGGCTTCAATACGAGAACCAGGAGCCATGAATATGCTTTGAACGGTGGGCGTGTCTCTGACAATGCAGTTGTCCCCAATCACGTTGCACGGGCAAGCTACTGATCGGCCAGAAGCTGCACCCACCGGGCGACCCATACCCATCATCCGACACACATCAATCATGTTGCTCTCAGCTGTCACGTTAAGCTCCCGCCCTCCTCCACTTTCTGGTCCAACCGTAATGGACAGGGCACCATAGGAGGCATCACGATCACAAGTAATTTGGCCGTTGCTCAGTACAGTGGCATTGTTCCCCACGTAAGTATCCTGAAGAACAACATTCCGATATACCCGACAGTTGCTTCCCAATACACAATTCGATATCATCGAATTGAAGTGAATGCCAGGAGACAGACTCGTGGATGAAGTAGTTTCCGCCAATGGAGCTGCAACTCGAATCACGACCTTGCCACCAAAGCCATTGAAGTTCACGTGTTTCTCCAACCAAGCACTCATATCTTTGTCTTCATCGACCCAAAGTCGTATCTTGGACCAATCCTTACACCGATTCTTGCAGGCATCAAGCGCAGTCACCTCAGTTGGCAGGAGCGGTCTTACAATCTCTGCGCCGGCACTGCTAGCAGTTTGTAAGAGCCTCTGCGCCTCCCTTGTCTGCGCCATTCTGGTTTGCAAGGATTCCATAAAGGGTGCATCATTCGCCACCATGGTAATGTCAATCTCTCGATGCTTTGGTTGTAGCTGAAGGGATAATAATAACGACGACTAACGTGAACCCCCATCATAAATCCCATCATATCAACTTGAACGTGAATGAAACTCCTAAAAAGCGCCGTTAGAAGACGTTAGGGTCTCTGTGTACGAATGACTACCGGGACTGGGTACGAATTACTGTAGGAACACAACATGGCGGGCGCGCACATTCGAAAATGCAACTTTCCGCCTGTATCAAAAATATAGTGAGTGTGACAATGAAGAGAACCCAGTGATGGGTTTTCTGTTTCCGCAAACACCTTGCTCACCTTCCTTCCGACCGACTGACTCGCTTGCCCTTGAAGCACGCACTATCGGCACCTATCGCTTGCTTGTATTGATCCATCTACTAGAGAGAGCAACTGTCGACCCACTAACTTGCTGCCAGCAGCCAGCAGCCAGCCGCCTACCAAGCTCGTCAACCCGTCAACCCGTCAACCCGTCATGAAGCTTGGCATTCCTGTCCTTGCCCTTGTGGCGTCTGCGACAGGAGTGACAGCATTTGCCCCATCCTCGTCGATTCACCCCACGTTTGGACGCCATGGCGGATTTGGCATGGGCGTGCCTTGTGGACGGGTCCAAGCCAATGACATCCCCGTCCGTTTATCTTCTCGTGAAGCCGGTGTCGTTGCTCTTCAGAGTTCCAACTCGATGGAGGTGTGGGTACAATGCTTCGCAGGCCCAAGCAACGAGGATTTGGGGGTCAACGTCGTGCAGGTGTGTGGCAAGAAACGCGTAGTTGATCTCCGTAACAAAATCCCGGGGGCCTTCGCTCCTCATCTGAACGGTGTGGCAGTAACGGGGCTTGCAATATACACATCGACGTATGTCAACGCACGAGTACTCTCCCTCGGAGATTCCGTTGTGGGACAGGGAACGTCGGAAGGGACGCCGCTTTACGTGTATGCCCCGAGTTGGACCTCAAGCCAGTCAACCCCAGGTCAGCCGACAGGTGAGTCTTGAACCCGTATACTGCATCGCAAGCTGCTGTTGTTCTGTCGTCTATGTGACTTCTTGTTTGCTTCAGTCGATGTCGCATCTGGCCGTTTCTCACACTCTTCGAATCTTGCTTCCATTTGCTTGGGCTTGGTCACATTAGCCTTACCCATTTTCGCCCTTGCCCACCTTCGTGGGATCAAAGAAGACAATTCTTGGGTAGACTGCGCGAAGCACCTCAAGTACACGGGGCGTGCCGCCTTTGCGTCGACGATTCTGAGAAGTCTACGAATAGTTTATAATATGGCAACTGCTCCTGTGGCCACCGCCACCAAGACCGTGGATGATAAAGTGGCGTTCGCCCTCGTGTACTCATCCGTGAGCGGCTCTGGCAAGACAGTCTCCATGCTCCAACTAAAGAACACACTTCCGAACAAGATATACAGGCGTCCAGTCACGGTCGCGTATTTGGGCTTCAACACGCAGCTCAAGCTGGGAAACGAAGAGAAAAGGCACATATTGTTTCATCAGGAGCCTGGCGCAGAAGAAGTTCTCGCCCGTCGCCTCGCCGCCTCCGTGATCATCTCCGATTGTAACCCCAACACGGTGACATCTCTCCCAACGTACGATAATTTGTACAAGAGTTACGGAATACCGCCGGTTGATGAGTCAATGGCTCTCCTCATCGAGCACTTGGGCGCAACGAAAGACAAACCGGCTTTTATTGTTGCGGGCGTGGATGAGGTTCAGCTGCTAAACTCGGCAAGCGTTGGTGGTACTATCGAACTTGGCAGGTTTTTCCTCCGCACCCTGCGCGAATGGCAATGCAAGTACTTTGATCAAGGTATCCGGTTGCTGCCGCTGGGTACGGGAATCGCTCTTGACTGGGAGGTGGACCCAACGAGTGGGACAAACATCCCATTGGGTGGTGGCGGTGATACAACTCTCATCAGTAAAAAGGACTTCCGGGCTCTCGTCAACGATGAAGTCGGCAGACTCAACATAACACAGTTCGATGGTCGTTTTTCCCTGGGAACGTCGCGGGAGACCGTTATCGACCTCTTATCAGCGGCATACTGGCCACGAGTGAGGCTTCTGGAGTGGTGGCGTGACGAAGTGTCAATCTCGAACCGCATCGTGCACGACGCCAAAGCTGCAAACTGGCTCTCCTGGTTCTGTAACTGGCTGCGAGATGAGACGTTATCGTGCACCACGAACAGAGACCTTGTACCGGGCGATAAACGTGGCTCGATCAGGTGCCTCTTCCAGTTGGATAATGACGCTCAACGTTTCTCCGTTATTCCCGACGGCTACTCTTCATCTTCGCTGATCGAAGTATTACAGAATGACCTCCCAGTTCCAAACCTGTACAAACAGCTTGACGTGATGAGGTCCATGGAACCAGCAGACTTTGTGCTGCAGGACGACACTGCCTTTGAGAACTTTGGATTCCATGTCATGGGGGCTGCGATTCACGTGGGGATCCATGCACTCGAGGGCAAAGAAATCACGTCCATTTCTGCGACGAAAACGCAGCGCAAGCGTCTCGGCCTAGCGCTGTGGTTTCAAGACAAGGATGCTGTGACCCACCGACAGAACAGGGACATCATTGTTCCGACGATCCTTGGCCCCGTGGATGCTACAGCTTCAGGCTTCGGGAAATATTACCCGTTCAAAGACAGCGGACAGAGCAGCTTCGTTTCGGGAGTGACGGCAATTCTCGCCGCATCGTCGACTGATCGCACCCCAGTGTACATTCGTTGTGGCAAGAACACGTGCTGCGACTACCTGTACTTCTACACGCGCATGTTGACATCTGGCTCTTTCGAATTTCTCTGTGATATTGGCGATGCGAAGCATACTCAAACAGTCGGCGCGGACATCTCGACCGCGGATCAGACCAAACTGTACAATGCGGCCACGAATGTTCACGCTTCCTTCGAAGCAGCAGGACTGGCATTGGGGGACGTGCGCTTGCACTTTGTCACCAACAAGGACAAACTGTCGGGACAAACTGTCGGGTCTGCAAAAACTTCGTTTTTACAAGCTCAAAGGAAGGCACGGAAGCTGTTCCCAAACGTTTCTCTGGAGTTTCTCAACCCACACACGTTCGAGTGGGGACCATTCGGCGACATTCAGGCAGCTCGGCGAAAGTAAGAGCTTTTATGAGACGCACCCGAAAGCTAGCTACTTTGACCAGTTGTTGTACGCCCAGTATAGCACCTATGGCAACAAAGTAGGGGTGCATCAGATAGCCAGAAATGTGAACTTCTCAGATATGCTTGTTTTGTTTATGTTAGGCCGAATCTAATAATGGTCCATCTTTTTATTTATGCGGAAAGATGCGCAAGAAAATCTCAGAATTCACTTCTTATGGATGAGATTTTTGCCTGAAAAAAACTCACGGTGAGATTTCTTCTCAGTTTGATGAGCAAAAGCATTAAAAACTCACCATGGAAAGGAAAAATCTCACATGCTAGATTATCTGAGATTGTGCTATCGGCCAATGAGAGCCATCAGTTTGGCTTGTACGAATGAGATCATGCGTGACTCCGACCCATCACTTCTTCCCACCGATCGATGCTCCGACCATAGCCAGAACGTGACAGATTTGACCGTCCTCTGTCCACTGTTGACTCTGAGTTGGCGGTGCAAGTCGAGTGCAACAAGAGGTCGTCGGCGTGGATGGATGAATCGTCAGCATCGAGGATGAGTCGCCAAAGCATCTTAAAAAAGCCACTTGATCGGGCAGCGGCTTTCCCCAGGCACCGTGCAGGTCCAAGCGCTTGTGCGACAGGAGGGCGAGTGGTGCTGTGAAACGCTCATGCCGAGTGTCGCAACGGAACCATTGCTCCTAGGTGGGCGCCTGACCGACTGGACAATGGAATGCCCATGAATGCAAGGCACCAGTTGGGCCACTCGTCAGGTGGGAGGTCGTCGTTCCGTTCCGCACTGAAGCAAATGACCAGGTCGGGCGGGGATATTCCACTGATGCCAAGTGCCTCGGGGAGTATGGACATGTGCGGGATGAAAATTTCGCCACGGGCGAGTGTGGAAATAATGGCGTCAACGTCCTGTGGAGATTCTGCCTCGATGTTAATGATGGGAATGTGGACCGTGTCGGATGCAGCAACCTTGTGCGTCTGTGCCGTGTTGGTGGGAGTTGAGGCTGAGTAGGGCGTGTCGCCGC
>JAVCKV010150046.1:0-18407 GCA_032274145.1 Herpochondria borealis | reverse complement strand
CTCAATTTTCTCGAGTGGACTCAATGTGGGCAAGGCATCGCATATGTTTCATGAAGCAGGTATTGTGTCACCTCACAGAAGCAGCTGGGACAAAATGTGGCAAAAAACCAAAGCTGCGGTTCTAAAGGTCACTCCGCAACAGCTCCAAGTGAATCGCAGACGTCACGTTGCAGCCTGTCGCGCCTTGGGTGGCTATGCTGGTGATGTTGAGTTTGTCGACAAGAAAACAGGCAAACCTCGTAAAGTGGCTAGGGGGCCTCTCTCTGTTGATGGCGGAGGACCAAAAAGGGCATATCAGCACAGGATTACTGGTGACCAACATTGCTTGGTAATCTACAGTGCCGTCACATTCGAGGTGATTTATGTAAAGGTGGATCAGATTTCATGCATTCACTGCAGGCGCAAACTTACGGAGTACCTCACAAAGACTGGGAAGAAGACATACGATATTGAATGTGGTGACGTGGACCTGACTCATGACGGTGAGTGTCATCGAAACTCTACCAACACACCTGCCACAGCAGAAGAGCCCGCATGCGCAGAGGCTGGCGAATATTTGTTGAACCTTCCTGATGACGAGGCCATCTTTGGAGATGGATTGGTGGCAGATGGTGACACACGCGGATCCAAGAAGTTTATCCAGGCGCAAGCTGACGTAATTGGAGCAAAAGTTGAGGGCCTTGCGGAATATCTTCCAGACACAGGGCATTTCATAAAGACAGCCTCCAATGGATTCTACATGCTTCGGGAGAAAGATACATCATTGAAAGGCACGCAACTGCTTGAGCCAATTTGTATCAAGTGTATGTCAGTAGATCTCTTGAAGCACATTCGATGGTGTGCTGCTGCACTTGAGAACTTGGAGTGGCCACTAGAAACTTCAGCAACCGATGAGCCTACTAGAGACAACAATACTACAGAAACGATGATTGCGCCTAATACTGTCAATACTGCTGCAGAAACAATCTCTGTACCTACCAAAACTGGTGCAGAAACGACTGCTGCACCTACCACCACTGCCTCAGAAACCTCAGAGCTGACTACTGCTGCTAAGGAGATGCTTCGTCTGAAAGCTGATATGGATATGCTCTGTCAGAAAGCTCTATAAAAAACGTGAGCTATTGTGCCACACCACTGTGGTAATCATACTACTTGTGATATGGAGGACTGTTTGTATCTGCAGATAAAGCGGTCCAAAAAAGCAGCGCTTCAAAGGCTTGGAATGACTCCGTGACCAGATGAATTGGAGAATAAGGTCATGGCCAAATATGCTCTGTGAAGGGACACTTCAAGGGTCAACTATTGTCTATGGGCCCAACTGCCCAAGCCAAGGTGGCAAAGGTTATCACAAGCCAAATAAACGAAAAGAATATTGATAGAGTTGCGAAAATGAAATCAAGCTTGCAGAACGAAGCATTTTTTGGGAGCCTTGCCGGAATGAGCTCTGGGAAGCGCTTGAACTTGGCGCAAACCAACAACTACAAGGCAAATGTGTACTATGCGGCTGCAAAAACTGCAAACCCAAATGTGTCTACCAACATTCTTTTGGAACTAGGCTGTAATACGTCCATAGTTCAAGATAAGGAAGGAGAAAGACACAAGCAGCGAAGAAAAGGGGAGAAGTTAAGGAAGCAGGGTGATTACTATGGGACTCAGAGGTTGATTGGAAAGCAAGCAAAGTCACACCAAATTGGAAAGGAGAACCCAACAAACAATTCGTAGGCTGGTTGTTTTGATCGGACGCCACCAGTGGCGAAGTTGCTAGACCAGGCTCGAATATTTGCGGCGATTGCGAGACTTCTGTGACAAAAGATCGGAGCGAAGCAAACTCAGGCTTCAGCCCGTGCTCATCGGGGTCGATGAAACGCTTTCCAGCAGACGTTGTTGGTCTCCCTGTTTCGTACATCATGATGGGGATTAGCATTTTGAGAATTTTCATCAGTCTACATAGCACACGGAGGGTGCGAATGGCTTCACGAGATAATAAGAAAGAGAACGCATACCTTCGTGTGCTATGTGAGCGATTCAATTTTTCAAAACTTATACATGTATTGTGTGTGCTTTGATCACCAGCTCTTTCCTTCGAGGTGAACACACATCGACAAGGACAGGTGACGATACACTGCAACATCCATAGGTATTTCTACGGTGTATAGCTATACGTGATGTCTGAAAATTACTCAAATACTGGTATCCATACTTCCATCACTCTTTCATTCATTATTGACCGACTCGCTCACTCACTTACTCCTGCTGTACCTCATCAAGTTGTCCATCACTTCCTCCCTCTCTCAATCTCACAAACACTCCTGGAAGAAATCTATTAAAAGGCAACAATGAAATGGAGATGCCTCAAACCCGTTGGCACGTATGCCATGGATCCACATGGAATCTTCGTGGCCTATTTATTCCTCTTCTGATCGAACCGCGCGAATGTAGTATGCGAGAAAGAAACCCAACAAGAAGAAAGGGTCGATATGTTCGATTTTGACAAGGGAAAGCTCGTCAAGTACAGCGAGACTGTTATCGAGGAAGGCGAAGAAAAAGACAAAGAGGTCGCCCCTGTTTTGCGGAAGAAACAGCTGACTGCCACAGCATGTGCATAGCTTCACCCTTCCTCGTTGCACCTACAGCAGAGTTCATTCCCAATGTAAATAGCTCAAGGTGGTGGGGTGTTGACTCTCTAACTAGTAGACAGTGTTATGATGTGACTAGCTCTGGTGGGGCCATGTAGGAAAACAACTCTAGCACCTCGTTCACATCAAAGACTGAATTCTCCTCCTTAAGGCAGCTCGCAGACCCGCAGGCTAATCCAAAGGCAAAGGCTGCCTCCAGTTGTCCAGCATCTGTACCGGCTCGTTTCTGTAGGGCGCTCTGGATAGAGTCACTGAGGTACTTCGTTTTCGACGCTTGCAGACTCTTCCAGGACGCCAATGTTCCTGCTGCCACGGAATCACCAGCACCAATGGGATATAGGGTCAACTTGGGGTCAAGTGTTGGAGTCGGAAGTTTATAGATTTCGTTCTCATCATCACTACCAAACGATACCAAATGCGCTGGATGCTTTCCATCCGTCAAGGCCAAACCAACCAGTGCTTCTTTTCCGAATTGCGTTACAAATCCGTCCACAGCTTGCTTGAGCTCCTTCATGTCTATTCCTCCAGCCTCACTGCTACTCTTTTTCACTCCCACAAGACTGCATAATTCCGAAGCATTGATTTTCAGCAAGACTGGACCATGCTCCTTCTTGTCGGAAATGGCCTGCAAGAGACCCGCAAGTCCAACGACGGAATCAATCACAGTCAGCGTGTCGGACGATGCTGTGGTGGAATAAATGTCCGCATACATGTTCGATGGCAATCCTGGTGGCATGCTGCCCATGATGCACAACGTGGAAGCAGAAGTAGAAGTCTGTAGTTTGGACAAGAGTTGGTCCTTCTCCTCCTCTGTTACTACCCCACTGGGTTCCACGAGTTCTGTGGATTCATCCGACGCCACAATGGTTGTACAGGTTCTCATCTGACTCGCTGTGCGGACCGTCAAGGACGTTGCAGCACCCTCCCCCACCGACTCTTTGAGCAGTTGCAAGACCGCATCTCCCTCTGGACCACTTCCCACAAATTGAGCCAGCGCCAAGTCGGGAAACTCCAAACACGCCAAACTCATGGCTACATCTTGTCCCTTGCCTCCAATGCCCGTCTGCAAGGCGGCGGCACGATGCACATTGCCCGGTACGAGCGAGGCATCGGGCGATAGGACAAAGCGCTTTTGCAAGGCCCCGTTCAACCCAACGACAATTGCACTTGCCATGGCTCCAAAGAATGGACCTCCAAACATGTAATAGTAATTGATTGATTAGCAAACGAGATATATCCCCGAGAGACACCAGTATCTACAAGCAAGAGAGTTGAGACTGCGAAGCTGTTGGTCCTTTTGATGTATGGTTGATGTGAAGTATCTTTTCGTGCGTATCTCCTTCGCTCCCAAGCAATCTGCAGAAATATCTTGAGGGAGTGTCATATCACTGGTACTGTCTCCTTTCTACTGTCTTCCTCATACACTACCTACATCTCACATTTTCGCGACCAGAACTGAGCATCAACATGATGTGAGCGCAGCAGCACAACGCTTCACCATTAGTTTGAGCAACAAAGAACAACACCATTTTGAATGATAGCGATGTAGCAGCATGCCACTAAAATCAATCGACCTGACACCCTGACACTCTGACACTGTGCGGTGCGTGGACCTCCTCCCCGCAATGATGCCGCTAAACTGGGCACTTTAGACCCGCCGATGATTCTCTGCCACGGGTCTCCCGCCTCTCCAGGAGAAGCAATTCATGAAGCATTTACAAGAATGCATCCTTCTCAAATAGAGATATCTCGAACTCTGCCGTTCTTCCACGTATGAGTACTACTGGACCTTCCTCGTATTTACAACCACATTCTACTCACGTACTACTATATATAACACCTCCAGCTGCTAAATCATGAAGCAGACCCCCGAATTCGAGAGTGTCACTGCTGTCAGATGGAGGGCTTGTGCAGCACCCCGTCGTCATTCGAGTACACACCTTGAAAATCGAGCCACTATAATATATGATACCCTCAAACGCGCATTCAGCATACGGCTGCTCCCTCTCTGAACGTTCGCAGTTTGCTTTTCATATCATCCAAACACATGGCCCTATCAATCCTTCGTCGGAGTCGCGTTTGGTCTCCTTTCCAAACTTCCACATTGTCACCGGGCGTATTATCATTGTTCATTTTGGCCAACACGACAACTCGACAAGGCTGAGAGTTGTTTCGGCGGGAGATAATGGTACAATCCGGGAAAACGGATCGTACACACCCCGCTGCCACCCGAAACTCCTTGATCCCTCCGTCTCAGTTCTTGGACTACGAACGAACCGTGGTGGAGAGGAGATCGTAAGCGCAACAGAAAAAGGTCAGAATGAGGTGGGTCAACAAGCATGATGGTCACCCCATAGCACCAATAGGCACTTCCAGGCAAGGCTGCACAAGCAGTTTTCAGAATACAGTACCTCCTGGCTTCACCACCACAACCGCCTTTCTGTTCTCGTCATTTTGCAATACGAATAGCACGTGATTACACGCAACAACAGCAGTGTTGGTGCGCCCGACTTACGTAAATAATGGTAAAGCACGGGGAGAAAGAATCAAGGGACATGATGAACGAGGTAGCAACAATGGCGAAACAATAATGTCAAGGCTGGTATGGTGTTGCTTATTTATTTTTCACAAGTACCTCGTAGTATCTTGCTGTCGTCAGCTTTGTGGCGACCGTTGGCATCTAGCCCAGGCAGTTTTAGGCTCACTATATGGTCCGAAATCTTGACCATCAGAGTAGATGCATGTCGCACAAAATAATGGTGTCTTGTGGCTGTCGCCGGTCTGTTGACAGAAACCTCGATGCACACCCTCACCAGAGGCTGTCGCTAATCCCGATAGACGATATGGAAGCCAACAATTGGCTTGGTCGTCGCTAAACGAGCTGGAAACTGGAAACATGTGTATGCTTATTTTTAGAAAAGATGGAGCAAGAACATGGAAGACGCGACCATACATAGCATTTTCATGCACATTGGACCACGCGTTTGGCACAGTCGCGAATACTAAAGACATGGAACTGAAAGATGAAAGCACAATGCACCAGCTGTCATCCTTTTCAATGGTGAAGCATTCGTTCCCTTGGGTGAAATGACGAACAGCCAACTGGGGGGTACGTGTACCATTACAGATGCCAAACTCAACATGTACGAGCCAGCAATCATTGGGAAGGATACCAAATGTCGCACACTCCACTTGCAATAGTTATACTAGTCAACCGGTGTAGTTGTTGCTGTTAATTCCCGTGCACTTTCAATACAGTTATACGGGCTGCAACTGTATCTACGGTAGTTATCTTTTGCTTCGCATTTGCGACATGTATGCATCTTCTGATGTTTGCTTGACTGCCAGTTCTTTTTCTCATGATTCCCATAGTCTAACCCCAAAGCTGCCTGAGCTCGATGCTAGCCAAATCTAGTGAGCTGACAGCAGGACAAAGATCCTGAACAAGATATCAAACAGCACAATCAGCAGTGGGATTCAATCCATTGAGTATCACCGTCCCTCCTCATTTCATTGCCTCAATGTCTGCCCACTGCTCGCCATGCTTCACTATCGTTTACGTAAGTCACCGTACCACGAAGTTCACATCTCGTCATGACGATGGGAGAGATGCTTGTTGCCAAGAAGAAACTGCTGGAGCAGCCTTTCCTGGAGCTGCGTATTTGAGCTACGCGATGCGTAATTTTCAAGATCCCCTGGTGATGCTTGTGTTGGACCACACCTTCTGACCTTGTTGCTTCTTCTCCCTCCTCATCCTTCTGTACACCACCACCACCACCACCACCACCACGTAGTCCAGGAACTGAGACGGAGGAATCAAAGAGTTTCGGGTGGCCGCGGACTGTATTCGGTCCATTTTCCCAGACTCTGCGATTGTTCCGCGAAGGAACAATTCTACATCCTGTCGAGTGGTAGTTTTGGCCGACGACCACGCGGTTTGGGAAGGAGATCAAACTCAACTCCTATCCTCCTCCTCGGAACGGATCATGTGTTTGAATGATATGAAGAGCAAGTTGCAAGTCTTCCGAGAGGAGGAATGTGCTACGTTATGAGGGAGGGTTGTGCATGAAACGCTGGATTATTCAAGAAACCGTGTCTTTCGAATGACGATGGAGTGCTATGACAAGTAGTTTTCCGTCCGAGAGGAGTGGCACGTGTGAAGTCGGGCCATCATCATACGTACTGATTATTATTGCGGAGGAGGAAGACTTCGTAGAAGCAAGGTAGAGAAGGTAGCTTGTTAGAACAAGATTGCGAGGTTCAAGCAAACTCTAGCAGCAAGCAGCAGTAGCTCGATGTCGTCAGTAGATAACATGAGGGATGAGGAGTGATCGCACACGAGGAGTCCTTTTGCCCTAGACCTAGTGTAGTGGGGAGTCGAGAGTGAGAGATACGTGGCAGCGGTAACTCCAGAGATTACACCTTCTTATTGTTGAGGAACCACTAAGATTACACGCTGCCGAGCGATCGCGAAATGATAACAAGGAGTAGTAATACTTAGACCTAATGATAGTTACTGAGTAGTTGGCTTCTAATGTGCATGCGAGGTACAGACAGTAGGTATCGCAACCAGACCGGGCCGCGCGAGCGTCGCCCAACCGTAAAAAACGCCCAAAATTGACGTCGGCTTTTTGCACTATTTAAACAACAGTATCGTACCAAGTCAGTCAGTACCAGTAGCAAGGTGCAATGACAAGAAGTGACGTCATATATTTGTGACGCACGACACCGATATAACTTCTACGCTACAGATACGGACGCCTACTGTTACGATAGGAATCCATATAGATACCTCCACGAGACGCCCTCCGATTGGTCAGAAGTCAGTTTGAACTGAGCCAAGCACATGAATCATCTTGCGGCTGCCGGGTTATTTACGACATCTTTGATGGCTCCCACCAGATATTTCAAACTTCTGCTGACTCTACCGTATTACTTAGTGATGTCGAAGCCATCAAGGTGCTTCTGATTCATTCACCCCCATTGAGCTTCTGCGTGGCTAGACGATCAAATCACTTTCACGCCCCCCTCACGACGATGGAGCACCTATCAGCGCTTCTGCTTGTTACAACCGGCTTCCTATCAGTTGCTGTGGCGTTTCAAACGTGTCCTTCGGGGCTAGTTGGAGTATCTTCGCCCCGATCAACTTCTTCGTTGCGACTGGCCACAGCGACGTTTCCTTCTCGGAATCAAAAGCCCTTTGTACTGCCCCTACTGCACGATGTCGACTGGATACAAGGCTTTCGAGAGCGTGTCGGCAGACACTCAACTGCTGCTTCAGATTACGATGAAGAGGATGATGTTCTCTTGGATTACCTTCCCTGGTTTGTGCTACAACAAACCCCCAAACCCAAAGAACTCATTGCCCAAGTAACCCGACAGTACGTCTACGGTGATACCCGGGGCGATCCCAAGGTGAACGTGACAGAGGTGTTGCAACTCGTTGATGAGGAATACAAGTGCACAGATGTTCCAGTCAAGATCGGCGAGACCACGCTGAGTGTTGAACGCGATCGCCAACACTTGCAAGTGATACGTATCCTTTCGTTTGCAGCCTATCACCGACTGCCTCAAGATATTACAGCACTCTTGTTTGGAGATGACAAGGAACTGCAAGGTTACAAGGAGACCTTTCTCAAGAAAGGAGGTTGGCCTTCAGTCTCCTTTCCTCGAGGTCTTTCCATTCGACTCCCTCGCAATCGATTGACCTCCAAGCTCGATCGCTATCAACCCATCCCTCGCCGCTTCTTGCAAGCGAACAATATCAAGTCTGCCAAGCGCGCCGTCCAGGAAGCGAGCCGCATCAAAGCACCGGTTCAACGCCGGCTCTCCAAAGAGGCCTTTCTATCAACCTTGCACAAGGAAATGGGCTCGTCTGAAAAGAAGGCACCGCCCACTCGATTGTTTCCTCACTTTCCCACTGCAAAACGCAACGCTCAAAAGTTGCTTCGTCGCCAGTCGAAAAGGGCTCTCCTCTTGTTGCGCACAACTCTTTTGCGTATCAAGCAATCCATTCGAGCCACGCTCTTGTCCTATGGACTTCTTGCCTTTGCATGGTACAATGTTGCCATATTATGGCAATGGCAAGGCTTGTCCAGTACCGCCTTTGCCGTCTCCTCAACTGCCATGCGCGCCTCGTTGCATCGCATTGGAGGAGTCGTGGGACAAACTTATGCCACGTCGTTGCACTTGTTTGCCCAACTGCCCGTCCTGCTCTTGGCCCTCAGTGTCGCGCCCCTGGCGCATCGACTGCTGGTCTTGACCAAGACGCGCATGGGAGTCACGAGTGAAGATCGAGCTCTGTTGCTCGTCGGGTCGACGCTGGCAATATCACATTTGGTCTTTGGAGCCAGTCTCTATTTCTTGGATGCTGCTATTTTGAGATCGCTCGTGTTGTAGAAAGAGTGGAGAGGCGACAGAGGAAACATGGAGACTTGTTGGCGTGTAGAATGTATATTAGAAATTGCTGCTTGAAGAATAGATAATTAAACGAGAGTTAAAGACTGGACCAAACACCTTCTCGTCATGGGGCCCTCTTTATACGAAACAACGTGGAGAAACCCTACAACAACAAGAGAATACATTCTATTAAAAAGGTCCTAATGCGTCAATGACATGATGTGATAGAAGCTGTAGACTACAAGATACCAGAAGCTGAAGAGGCGCCCAGTGATACAGAAGACATTTGCCAGCACCCAGCTGATCCCATGGTGCGGTAGTGTCAAGAACTTGTCTCTCTCAAAAGATGGAGGCCCTCTCTACTAGATTAAACCAACGGCCAACTTCGCCCCCTGGACACCGAGTTTCAACTCCTGGTTGTTTTGGCGGAGTCTGTACTCCTCATCTGTTTCGTCTTCTCGTTGTCCTCCGTAGACATACTCTTCTCCTGCGGCGACCCCCCTTTGCGCCAAGAGCGGAATGGGAGGGGGTGAACAATAAGAAATCCATGGAACGACAACGAGACCAGCCGCTATGAAAATAAAATATGCACCTGTGGAAAGCGTGCATCCACCAGCACTGTGGGATGAGCAACAGAGGGTTAGAGAAGTCAACAACAAACAACAACTGATGGGACAAGCCTGGCAAACGAGGACTCGTCTCTGGCTTCGATCCAACAAGTACATATGTCGGACTCACCATAGCAGGCTAGCATGAATAAAGAAAGTAGACCACAAAAAGACTGAGCAAACCAGACCACTGCATATGATGCAAGGATTCATCAGTGGCCAACACAGAACCTGTACTAGTCCGAATGAGACACCCGCGGCAGCAGCAATGGGAGCACCCCACCCAGATATAGTGGCGATCTGTAGGTTAATGTCCCAGTTGATCTGGTCTTGTTCGTAGAAAGCGCAGGAGCTCATTGTCGATTCGTTGTAGTACCGCAGCAACCCCACAGTTCCATTTATTGGCTGCCCACCAAGTGACCCGTCCACTACCTCAAAGTACGAACAAGAGAACGAGGCGATGCTTGCCATGAGAAAAGCACCGATTCCAAAACAAAGGAGAGACAGACTAGTGGAAAACGTGGCCAAAATTTGTGAGCGCTCAATGAGTGACAGATTTCGAGCAGCACAATAACGGCAACTCACTGCCAACAGATGGTGCATTTTGCGACCGTTTCGAAGATTGCGCCAGGCATTGGGAGAGGTGTTTCTGTATTGAGGGTGATAGGTGATTGGTTCTAATCTTTTTATGGTTTCAGATTGCTGCTTATGGAAAAATGCGATTAAGAATCCAAAACATGATCGCATAAAAAGGTCGCCTTCTCACACTTCACCTTGAAAATGACCCCGCAAATGCCTGCTGTTAAAAAAGAATCAATCCCAACAAGAATTTATGGAGAAGTACAGTTCACAGGGCGGGACTGTACACTGTAATACTGTATATGGGCGACAGAATTCGTCATGCGCCAAGCCCAGTTGTCGTCAATGCTTGCGAAGCACAGCAGTAGTCTAGCAGAGAGGTGCTAACTTCTACCAGGGCTGCTAGAGCAACTGGTCTCACCTTGGTCAAATCGTGCACTTACTTTCTCACGTTCTTTTTTGCGGTCGTCCTCACTCGTTAAAGAGCATGGAATTATTGAATCTCCTCATGGGTTGGCTGAGTTTCTGTCCCAAGATTTGAGCCACCGTTTATATTGATATTGGGCGAATGTTCTTTGGCCATCCCGGCACATCATGGGAGTTGACGTCAATCGCAAATGTCGTGTTAGCGACCTCCATTAGAACAAATTGCGCTGGCTGTTGTCTCTCCATGTCAACGCCTCTCGCATCACAGTGTCTCCTATACCATATCAATATCAAGAGGCTCAGAAATGGACCATCTAGTGTGGCGATGTTTCGTGAAAGTTCCTCCAGCAAGACTGCGTTGCTCTAACCTAATCGTTAGGTGCGCTAGACTCCTTGCTAAAGCCCGTGGCTGCGCCTTGGCTGTCAAGCCGTCTCAAACAAATTCTGTAAATCGAAGGTTGCAGCAAACGATCCTGATCCCCTCGGTTGCAATTTAGAATCAAGATACATGTAGAATAGCTCAATGAATCAATCGTGACCTGGTCTGTCATACTTGCATCCAGTGTGTCATGAGGACCAAAGCAGAAATTCAAGGTTTCGGGATCCAATTCTCCGTTTGAATCAGCCAAACTCACGCAATTCACAATACAATCCTGCACAGACAATTGAGACAGGGTCGCACTTCCCAACGACCTGGTGGCCATGTGTTAAACTTTAGATGAAGATGCCCCCCCCTTGTCGATTGTGCGACCATCATGACTGGTCAACTGCGCAAAGAATGCTTGGATTGATATCATAATCGATGTATTCATACAGCAAATAATCAACAATCGGCGATACAACAACAAATAATGAGAATAACAACGCTAATCGTATTACCTGCCATCTTTCGTGGAGCGCTCGGAGCAGAGGTTATCGACACTCCGGTTGCCCTTTTTGCCCCGGCGGCTGCCCCTTTTGCTCCGTTCACATTCCCAAGTGTTGCACCGTCAAAAACACCGTCACAATCACCCAGCCCTTCTGCTCTTCCGACGTCGAGCCCTAGCGAATCTCCATCGGATGTTCCGTCAATACAACCCTCCGGCAGCCCCTCCGGCAGCCCCTCGTTCATCCCTTCAATGAACCCCTCTGGCTTTCCATCTGTCGCGCCTACAAGCGGACCGACACTGACTGCAAGTAGTGTGCCAACCACTACAGGCTCCGAAGCGCCGTCTGAACAACCGTCCAGTTTCTTTCCCTCAATCGGCCCTTCGCCCAGCCCGTCGATATCAGGGAGTGAACAACCATCGGTAGGCCCGTCCAACTTTCCTTCAACGTATCCATCCATATATCCCAGTGCTAGCCCGTCAATAACAGGGAGTGAACAACCATCCGTAAGCCCGTCCAGCTTTCCTTCATCGTACCCTTCCACATTTCCCTCTGCCAGCCCGTCGATAGCGGGGAGTGACCAACCATCGATAAGCCCATCTACCTTTCCTTCAACGTACCCGTCCGTAAATCCCAGTGCTAGCCCGTCCACGACTCGTAGTGGCGCACCATCACTGAGTCCGAGCCACGGACCATCCATTCTGGGCTCCGATACACCGTCGATGGGTCCTTCTGACTTTCCTTCGTTGGATCCTTCCGCAAATCCTTCTGCAGCTCCGTCTGGGACTCTAAGTGACGTACCGTCACAGAGTCCAAGTCAGGGACCCTCCACTCTGGGTTCCGATACACCGACGATGGGTCCTTCTGACGTTCCTTCGTTGTACCCTTCCGCAAATCCCTCTGTCGGCCCGTCTACGCTTCTAAGTGGTGCACCGTCACAGAGTCCAAGTCAGGGACCTTCCACTCTGGGTTCCGATACTCCGACGATGGGTCCCAGTGAGCAGCCTTCTGATTCGCCTTCTCTGGCGCCATCTAGTCAGCCCTCCGCATCATTGCGCCCCTCACAATCACTCTGCGGATCAGAGATCCCTCTCTCTGACCCTCGATGCACTACCAGCTCACCAACCTCGTTACCTTCATTTTCCTCGTTACCTTCGATGTTGCCAACCGTCATGAACTCCACTGCACCCTCGCTGAGCCCTTCTGGGTCGCTCGCTCCTTCGACTCGACAGTCCTTGCAGCCAACGTCTTCCTCCTCGCCATCTATTTCACATGCGCCCTCCGTCTCTTCTTCTCCCACTGTGTCCATCGTGCCATCCCAGAGTGTGTCTCCATCCCAATCCTCAAGTCCAACGGGCTCGCTTTTACCTTCTGCTAGTGGGCAACCGTCACGAAGTGGAGCGCCTTCATCGAGTAGTACGCCTACGCTCTCTATTATACCATCTGTGAGCCAACATCCATCACAATCTTCTCAGCCGTCACAAAGCGACCCGCCTTCGATAAGTGAGCAACCATCAGGGCCAGCGTCGCCTTCTGTGAGCTCACAGCCATCACTTTCAAGGATGCCATCCCAAAGTCTAGGCCCCTCAGCATCCAACATGCCATCAGTGTCAATGGTGCCTTCAACTAGCGCGCAACCGACAGGAACCGATGCGCCTTCTGTGAGCTCACTGCCATCATTGTCGGGTATGCCATCGTCAAGTGTCGGACCATCAGCATCCAAGGTGCCATCAATGTCGACGGTGCCATCAACTAGCGCGCAACCGACAGGAACCGCTCCGCCTTCAGTGAGTTCAGTGCCATCATTATCAAGTACACCGTCCTCAAGCGTCGGACCATCCGCATCCGAGCTGCCATCAATATCGCTGACACCCTCAATAAGTACGCAACCTTCGGGACCAGATTTGCCTTCTTCGAGCTCGCAGCCGTCAGCGTCAAAAATGCCATCCTCTAGTTCGGGGCCCTCCATGATACCATCATTATCCTTGGCGCCTTCAATAAGTGTGCAACCGACAGGGCCAGATTTGCCTTCCGTTAGCTCAGTGCCTTCAGTGTCAAGTGTACCGACAAACATTCCATCCTCAAGTTTGGAGCCCTCAACATCAGACGTGCCATCAGTATCCCTGGCGCCTTCTGTTAGTGAGCAACCATCTGGACCAGGTTCCCCTTCGGTGAGCGGAGCTCCTTCAACCAGTTCGAAGCCATCTGTGTCAAGCGCTCCCGCCAGTGGAATTGTGATACCTCCCTCATTGTTCTCGACGCCTTCGCCGGCACCGATTGTTGCAAATTGTACGACTGATGAAGACGGCATCTATGGGGAAGAGTCGAACAGTACGATCTCAGTTGAATTTGCCTATGAGGTCGAAGTTGCGACTGGAAGTGACTTGACGAACGATGTGCTTCCAGCCGTCGAAGACGCATTCACAGCAGCTATTTTACCCTTGCTATTTGCTGACGACTGTTCGACTAGTGTTTCTGTGAGGAGACTACGAGCTGGTGGTCAGCGTCGACGTCTCGTCGCGACAGGTGTCAGCTCACGACCAGTCGATCTTATTCTAGAAGGTGTCGAATGTGATCCCGACAACGTGCTTGATACAACCAACGACTGCGTTACTGTGTCTGGCGAACTGACGGTATTCATCGACGGCGATGAGGCAGACGAGTTGGCTACCGTGAATGAAGTGCTTGAGAAGGGCATGACAAACGATGAGTTTTTGTTTGCTCATGACAGTCTCGTGCGCATCACATGGGACGAGCTGTTTCCGGTGGATACTGTGATCGAAGAATTAGTGACTGCTGCGCCGACGTCTGCTCCAACAGCTGCGGCAAGCTTCCTTGAGTCGATCAACTGGATGTTTTTGCTGATTGGGGTAGTTGTCATGATGCTACTTTGTATTGCTTGTGCATTTTTGTTTCGATCAAAGCGACAGGGCTATGACGCCAACGTACGATACTGATTAACTATGTCAGCTGTTAGTTTCCGTCAAACCCATAGAGGCAGATGCCTGATACATTGTAATGTGTCACTTGGCTTTTTAAATGATCGCTGTCAACCACACAGTGGTCTCTTTGCTTGAATCAACGTGATGGCTAGCATGAAAGAATCTGTTTTCTGCGAAGCATGTGTTAGAATCATGCTGTTCGCGATGGTTTCAGTTTTAGTTGTGATTAGACTTGGGCGTCGTGCACTGTACCCAGCCCATGGTTAATAGCCATGACCCAGCCAGGTACACGTCCCATGAGGTTTAGGCTGACTCGTTCTCCGCTAGTGTACATGTACTTTGCCTGCATGATAGCTCTCCTCGCTATAGAACGTGCCTTTGTGCGCATTGTGTAGGCAGCGTTCAAACATGCCTCTAGCAACGCAACTGAAACCGGTACGGCCGCTGCTTTCAGATGCGGTCGCGGTCGTGCGACCACCACTTTCACGCAATCAATCTGTGAGCTTGAGGAATTCCTCAAGCTGTGAGGTTGAAAACTGCACAGCGATCTGTTTTTACAGAGCTGTATACGACGTTGTACGAGGCCCATACGGTAGCACGACATTTTGGAACAACAGCATTGTCCACAAATGAAAATCTTCTGATCCTATTATTCGGATGTCATCACATTATTTTCAATCAACGCATCTCACTTGCCCCCCCCTGCGTTGATTCAGTCAATGATGATAGAACGACTGCTTACAACGTTTCAATTACTGATCGTCTCATGCTTCCTATTCAGTCAAACTCTGGGAACATGCCTGGACCTTTATATCGCTGATAATTGCCGCAACCCTCCAACGGTAGAGGACGCCACTTGCAGCAATTTGAGCTCAGTTCTTGATAGCCTCACTTGCGACCCACCAATTGCCAGAAGCTACAGGTTTCAGGGGACGGTTTGCCCCTCATTAATGGGTCGTCATCTGGCCCTTGATTTCAATGAATATGTGGCATTCAACCCCAATGACGACACCTGCAGCAACTCCTCCCTGTATGAGGCATTGGTTCCTATCAATGACGATGGCGACACCGAATTTACGTTTCTCTATAGATGTGAAAATAATTGCTACCTGTACGAAACGCCTGTTCCGCCAACATCAAGTCCAACGCGCTCTTGTACTGAAGCTCTTATAGATTTCGACACTGCTGGAGATGAATCTTCCCTTTCGGCTGGTGAGTATGTCAGTACGCCATGGTTTGATTCGTATGGAATCACTGTTAGTGCTGTGAGTCCCACGGGTTTCACACCCGATGGAAAACCTCGACTGTTTGACACTGCCAATCCTGGAACCGTTGATGCCGGGGACCCCGACCTCGGAAGTCCAAACCAGTTGTGTTCACAATCTGGGCCAGGAGAGGGACCTGGTGGGGCACCTGAATCCACTGGAGAGAACTGCATCCCGCAGGGCCTTGTGTTGATGATCCAGGAAAGCAATTCTGCCATTCCGGATGACAATGCAGAAGGAGGAATGATTATCTTTGACTTTGCTGTACCCACCGAAGTGGACTCGGTTGGTCTCATGGATATCGAGTCGGACCTAAACAATCCAACATCCGTGGATATCACCAATTCTGGTGGGGAAGTGCTCCATTTCTTCCCCCGAGGTCTTGGGGAGAACAGTGTTGATCAAATCTCTATCAACGTAGCAGACGCCGTTCAGGTTAAGGTAACATTTGGAACTTCTGGAGCTATAACCAGCTTGGCCATATGTACTGGTAGCGAAACCCTCCCGCCTCAGTTGCCAGGAGTGCCAAGCACCCGTCCGAGCGCCAGCCCGTCACCCTCCACCAGCCCAAGTGGTGGGCCAAGTGAATTACCTTCGGAAGCTCCCTCATCTAACCCGTCTGAGAATCCAACTACACTGCCTTCTGCTTCACCTTCATTACTACACAGCGAGATTCCATCGATCAGTCCAAGTGGTGAACCAAGTATTTTACCATCAAACGCTCCATCAAATTTTCCGTCGCTGGCCCCCTCGGAGATTCCATCTACAGTACCGTCAGTGACGCCTTCTGTCACGCCATCTAGTAAGCAACGCTAAGCCGTGTATGCCGTGTATGCATATGTTTGTTTCCAGGGCCGCTTGTGAAGACTCACACGTTTTTACCTCTTTGCGTACACCCAGTTGTCCGCAGTGACGTACCATCGGTTTCTCCATCGACGGCACCTTCATCTTTGCCAAGTACTTCGCCTTCCACGGTTCCTTCTGTTCTTCCGAGTCCTCTACCTTCCACCGTTCCGAGTATGGTTCCGAGCGCGTCGCCATCAACGACCGAGAGTGACGTTCCATCCATTTCTCCGTCGACCGCGCCGTCTACTTCACCAAGTACTTCGCCTTCCACGGTTCCTTCTGTTCTTCCGAGTACTCTACCTTCCACTGTTCCAAGTATGGTTCCGAGCGCATCACCATCAACGACTGGGAGCGACGTTCCATCCATTTTTCCGTCACAAGCACCTTCGTCTTTACCAAGCCCTTCGCCGTCCACGGTTCCGACTGAGATTCCGAGCGCAGCGCCATCAACAACCGAGAGTGACGCCCCATCTGTTGCTCCCTCAGTAGCGCCTTCGTCTTTCCCGAGTGTACTACCTTCGGTGGCTCCATCAGTGACTCCAAGCGCAACACCCTCATCAACTGGTAGTGGCGTACCATCAGTGAATTCAAGCTCGGCGCCATCAACGACCGGAAGCGGCGCACCATCCGTTGCTCCATCCGAAGCACCTTCGTTGTCACCTAGTACTCTCCCTTCGGTAGCTCCGTCTGTAATGCCAAGTGCGGCTCCTTCAACTACCGGGAGTGGTGCACCATCTGTGTCTCCATCGGAAGCACCTTCAGCTTCACCAAGTATTTTGCCTACGACTGTTCCATCAGTGACTCCAAGCGCGACACCCTCATCAACTGGCAGTGGCGAACCATCAGTGAATCCGAGCTCGGCGCCGTCAACGACAGGGAGTGGAGCACCTTCTACTTCACCTAGTGTGCTACCTTCAGTTGTTCCGTCAGTACCTCCAACCGCGACCCCGTCATCACACGGGAGTGAAACGCCGTCAGTTGCTCCTTCGAAAGCTCCGTCATTTTCAATAAGTGTGGTGCCATCGGTTGTTCCGTCAGTGATCCCAAGCGCAACTCCTTCGAGGGTGAGGAGTGGCGTACCGTCTGTTGTTCCATCGGAAGCACCTTCAGCTTCACCAACTATGTTGCCTTCGACTGTTCCATCCGTGACTCCGAGTGCGACACCGTCATCATTCGACAGTGGCGCACCATCAGTGGGTCCGAGCTCGGCACCATCCACGACTGGAAGTGGCGCACCTTCTACTTCACCTAGTGTGTTACCTTCAGTTATTCCGTCGGTGACTCCAACCGCGGGCCCATCATCAACCGGCAGTGGCACACCGTCAGTTGTTCCCTCAACAGCGCCTTCATATTCAATAAGTGTGGTGCCCTCGGTTGTTCCATCAACGATTCCAAGCGCAGCTCCATCGACAGCCGGAAGTGGTGCGCCATCCTCGAGTCCGAGTGCGGCGCCATCAACAAGTGGAAGTGGTGCACCATCTGCTACTCCCTCCACAGCTCCGTCGTCTACGCCGAGCGTATTGTCTTCGGTGGTTCCATCAGTGATTCCAAGTGCAACTCCATCGACAACCGGAAGTGGCGCACCGTCTGTAGCTCCCTCAAAAGCTCCCTCGTCTTCACCAAGCGTGTTGCCCTCGGTTGTTCCATCCCTGACTTCGAGCGCAACACCATCAGCAAACGGTAGTGGCGCACCATCGTCGAGTCCGAGCGTGAAACCATCAACAACTGGGAGTGGTGCACCATCCGTTAAACCCTCGATAGCTCCGTCCTCCTTCCCCAGTGTGTTGCCGTCAGTTGTCCCATCTTGTATTCCAAGCGAGACTCCATCATTTAACGGCA
>JAVCKV010149935.1:0-18408 GCA_032274145.1 Herpochondria borealis | reverse complement strand
CGCGCCTTGTCAATACCTAAAATGAAGATACCTTCAACACCTAAATCTCAAACGCTTTGGGTGTAGAGTAACCAAATCTAAAAATAGAGTAGGGTAAAAGACTTGAAAGCTTGTGCTGCAAGGTGTATTTTTGCTATCTAAGGTATGTAAATGTCCATTGCATCAAGTGCGGAGAGATGTTTTGATTCAGCTCCAATTTTGATATTATTCATGATTTGGTCTTGCAGTTGCAGTGATGCAGAGAAGATTGATTCATTGAGTGCAGCGCTCTAAGAAGTATTGGAACGACAATTTTGAATAAGGTAGTGAATATGCGAGTTATTTTACTTGGACCACCAGGTGCCGGCAAAGGCACTCAAGGGCAGAAGTTAACTGAGAAGTTTCAGATCCCGCAAATAGCCACTGGCGATATGTTACGCGCAGCAGTGAAAGCGAAAACCCCGCTTGGTATGGCAGCAAAAGAGTGTATGGACTCAGGGCAGCTTGTTTCAGATGAGTTGATTATAGGCCTTGTGAAAGAGCGCCTTGCCCAGCCAGATGCTGTAAATGGCTGTTTGTTTGATGGTTTTCCACGAACAATTACTCAAGCAGATGCATTGCAATCTGCAAAACTGAGTATTGATTTCGTGATAGAGATCGCTGTTGATGATGAGGTGCTTGTTAAGAGAATTTCAGGCCGTCGAATTCATGAATCCTCTGGCCGTGTGTATCATATTGAAAATAACCCGCCTGCAGTAGAAGGAAGAGATGATATTTCTGGTGAGCCGCTCATTCAACGAGTGGACGATACAGAAGCAACAATACGTAGCCGTTTGCGAAGCTATCATGAGCAAACCGAAGCTTTAGTTGCTTATTATCAACAGCTTGCCAATAAGGATTCTACAATAGTATGTGCTCGTATTAATGGTGCCCGGTGTATGAATATAGTTTTTGAAGAACTTTGTCGTATTCTGGAGTAACTTATTTTAAAGAGTTGACAGTCCCTTCTTAGCACTTGCTTTCTATTCATCTTTTTCGTTGCATAGATTCAACACACTTAAATCTCAAACGCTTTGGGTCTAGACCCAAAGCGTTTGAGATTGAGCTGAATGTGAGTTACAGTTTTTACATAAAGACATTTTTTTTAATTTTATACTAGTTTTGTCTTCTGTTGCTTAACAGACTTAGGTTTTTTGAGTGCCTCTTTTCTTTTTATGCTTGTATATAAGTCTATTTCTTATTTTTATTTCAATGTACAAGCCTCTTCTTTTGATGTTTTTTTTAAAAAAAATATTTTTATGATCAAATACGCTTTATTTTTATGTAAAAAAAACCTTTTAAAGCTCATAAATCAGTCACGTTTATTTTTTTTGTGCTATTTTTTTTAAGTACCCTTTATAAAATAGTTTGTTTTTTGAGCTTATTTTGAAGGTAGAAGGTGAGTATGCAGCATTAATTTCATACTGCAGCGCAACTGGAAAATGGGCTTATTTCTTTTAGACATTTTGTCTAAAAAGGTTTAAGAGTGAATAAGTCTTTAAGTGCATCGCCTTTTAAAGGGACGGAAGTCGAGCGCGGAAGGTAGGTTTGAAACAAATACAATGTGTTTGAATCATATTTACCTCAGTCGCTTTGCATGCAGAGGATATCAAAGACAAACCCACTTTGGTTAGTTTGTTGGCGACTGAGGAGTTACAACGATGACGATGGCACAAATGAAGAAAACATCCGCAGCTAAATTAAAAGCGAAAGCAGCAGAACTCTCTAAGAAATCTGATGCTGATTTAGCAAAAGCACTGAAAGCCTATGAGAGGAAATGGCAAGCAGCTCGTAAGAAAGTTGATATTGCTCAAATGAAGAAAGCAAAAGCTGTAGAAAGTAAGATCCTTAAAGCGGCGGCTGCAAAAGCAAAGAAAGCTGTTGCTATGAAGAAAGCAGCTGATGCTAAAATAGCAATGGCTAAGAAAAAAGCAGCGGCTAAGAAAAAAGTGATCAAGAAGGTTGTCAAGAAGGTTGTCAAGAAGACAGTTGCTCAAAAGCCAGTAGCAAAGAAAAAAGCCGTTAAGAAGGTTGTTAAGAAGACAGTCGCTCAAAAGCCAGCAGCAAAGAAAAAAGCCGTCAAGAAGGTTGCCAAGAAGACAGTCGCCCAAAAGCCAGCAGCAAAGAAAAAAGCGGTGAAGCGGCCAGTGGCTAAAAAAACAGCAATGAAAGTTGTTGCTTCTAAGGCTAAGAAAACCGCGAAAAAGCCGACGAAGAAAACAGCAACTGGAGCACGAAAGGCAGCACGAAAAGCAGTTGGTTCTCACAAAGCGAAAGCAATGAAATCAAAAGCTCGTAAAACAGCTTAGTGGACTTACGCTCTTTCAAGAGGCTCATTTGAGCCTCTTTTTTTGTGGCGGAAACCTTATTTTATCGCAATAATACTCATAAAATTCAACTGTGAAGCTGCAACACTTACATGTGTAAATCCAATGTTCAACAGGCGTTGTTGGTGAGTTTGAATTGTCTCTGGAATAAGAACACCTTCTAAAGCGATTCTTTTTCCATCAATCTCCATGTCGCTATAGCCTTGCAGCCGTTTAAATTGAAGATGCAATGTATTCAGCACTTCTTGTTGTTGCTGATCCTCATGAATTACTTTTTCTGAGAGTATAATAGCACCACCTTTTGGTAAGGCGTCAAATATTTTTTTGAGCAGGCTAAGTCTGTGTTGTATTGGAATAAATTGCAGGACATAGTTTAAGAATACAAGCTTGCAGGGTTCAAAATTCATTTGCGTGATGTCTTCAAGTATCAATGAAACCGTATGATTTTGACATCCTATTTTTGTTATGACCTGTGGAAATGTAAGACCCTTGGGAATAAAGGGGTCAGTCATTGATGACTGTGAATAAATACGTGCTAAAAGTTCATGCAACATTGGTTCTGATATATCCACTGCTTTTAGGTGTAATGAAGGCATTACTGTTTGATTAAGAAGAGCAAATGTAGCAGCCCCAAGAGAACAGCCAAGGTCATAGACATGATCGTTAGGTTGGCATATCTGTGTTGCGACAGTCATGGCTAATTCAAGGCTCGCACGATAACCAGGCACTGAACGACGAATCATATCTTCAAAAGCCTGCACAACATCATGGTTAAATTCAAAAGGTGCAATATCAGAGTTTTCAGATGTGCTGAATTGATAGAGGGTATCTTTCATTTTTTCATCATTTCTTGAAGTGTTATTAACAGAAATAGCGCGATACTGAGTCGCGGGTGAATCCTTTATTTTATCAGTATTATGTCCTGATGTGCTAGCGCGTGGCTCAATACTATACCTAAAGCGCTTGACGAATATAATTGACAAGCTCCACAACACGATTAGAATAGCCCCATTCATTGTCGTACCAGCCATAGATTTTCACCTGTGTATCATTGATAACCATTGTTGAAAGGGCATCAATGCTCACGGAGTGTGGATCTGTTGTGTAGTCAATACTGACAAGAGGGCGTTCTTCGTAATGCATAATACCCGCAAGGGTTGTTTCTGAGGCAGCTTTAAGTGCACTATTGACTTGCTCAGCTGTTGTAGCTGTATTGACTTCAAAGACTACATCAGTAAGAGATGCATTGATCAGCGGTGCTCGAACTGCATGACCGTTTATTTTACCCTTCAGGTCTGGAAAGATATCTGTAATTGCTCTAGCTGCCCCGGTTTGAGTGGGTATGAGGCTTGAGCTTGTTGCACGAGCACGACGTAAGTCGCTGTGCGGGCCATCAAGAATGACTTGATCATTAGTGGCTGAATGAATTGTTGTCATTGATGCATGTTTAATTCCAAATGCACTATGAATCACGTGTACGATTGGCGCTAAGCAATTTGTTGTGCAAGAAGCCGCTGTGATAATAGCATGGTCTTTTTTATTATAGGACGTATGGTTTACACCCATGACAATATTAAGCACATCACCACTTATAGGGGCTGAAACAACCACTTGTTGAACACCTTGGTCTAGATAGGCTTGTAATAGTTCTTTTTTGCGCATAAATCCAGAGGATTCAATCACAAGATCGCATGCTGACCAATCAGTTTGAGCAATCGCTTTATTGCCTGTGAGCTGTATATTCCGATCACCAACTTGGATGATCTGATCAGTTTTAGCTTGAGCATTTCGATGCCAGCGACCATGGACTGAATCAAAATTAACCAAGTGAGCAAAAGTGTGTGCGTCGCTGCCTGGGTCATTGATCTGAATGATCTCTATGTTTTTATGTTCCATTGCTGCTCTAAAGACGAGGCGGCCAATTCTACCAAAACCATTAATGCCAACTTTCATAGTATATACTCCGTTTTCTCTTGTGATATCTGACCAAGCCGCTGGCACGAAACAGGCAAGCGACGACCAACAGGCGGAGGGTTGGGATAGAATCAAAACTGAGCGAGTCTACCGGCTTTTAATTGCTTTCTCTGTGAGGTAATTAATCATTTCAAAAAGTGCAGTATGAGACCCAGCTTCTTGTACGCTCGTTCGCCATTGTCCGTCAATGACAAATGTAGGCACTGAACGAAGCTTGTAATCAGCAAACATCTTATTAGCGATATTGATTTTTTGATTCACAAAAAATGAAGTATATTGCTTGTCAAATGCATCCCCATCAATGCCTTGATCAACGAACACTTGCTTAATCACTTTTACCTGACTAAAATCCATACGTTTTTTATGAATTGCGTCAAAAATAGCCTGGTGCATTTTTTCTTCTTCGCCAAGAGCTTCAGCTGTATAAAAGGCTTTGGCTGTATTTTCAAATAATGGATTCCAAAAAGCAGGCATGTGTTCAAAGTTAACATTATCAGGCTTACCTGATTTTAACCATCGTTGAAGATCAACTTCGATATTACTACAGTGAGGGCAGGCATAGTTAAAAAATTCGACAACATCAACTTTTTTTCCAGTGCCTGGTTTTGGATTTTCAACCTTAAAATAATGCTTGTTTTCTTCGAATTCAGCCATGCTAACGCTAGAACAGCCGAGCAGGGCGACAAAGAGTGTCACTATTGCAGCTTGAGTATTGAATAATCGTCTCTTTAGAGTTGGTTTTGATTTGGATTGTCTCATCATATTTTCCTTGTGTAATTTTGACCCATGTATCAACAGATTATCACAATAGCGATGAATCGCCAGTGAAGAGCCGTGTTCATTTTGATTTTATCTGTTCAGAGGGTCAATTGCCAGCTTCACCACAACAAGTGCCAAATAATGTTCAACTGACGTTAAATTAAGGTTCAATTTGATATTAAACATCGAGCAAGTTCGGCCGAGTTGGCTTAGCAAGTAAGTGACTTGAACTTTACATATAAATAATAATATGTAAGATTGTTTCTTCCCATTGTGAGGAATGTCCAGTGCAGTGATGGTGTGTTGGGTGTAGCAATAAAAAGGACTATGAGAGGCTATGACTAAATCGAACATACCTGATTTAAAATCTCTGAAGTACCCAGAAGGATTTTTAGTCGATAACTTTGAAGGGTTGCGTAAAAAGCTTCTGGATATCACTGGTGCTCGTTCCAAACTTTTGGACCTAAAACAAGATCAAAAAAGCTCGGTTCGAATTGTAGACCAACGACCAGATCAACTCAGCGCGTCTCTCCTACAAGGCCAGCAGTTTACAATGATCTCTATACCTGAACCACGAGAGAAAGAGCTTGTTGAACATGGGTATATTGAGTGGGACGAAGTGAGCAAGAGTTACCTTTCTCTTAAGCCACACCCAAAGGCTCTTGAATGGGCAAGATTACTTGGTATTAATACACATCATGAGTTAGCCGTAGAGGCTGGTCAATGTCATGACGATTGTCAGAAAGAGGCACATATTCAAGTTGGTCTATATGATGCAGCACTCTCAAATAAAATGAAACATTTGGAACAGATTTCACAAGCTTCAATAGAAGAAACTGGCAATAATATTTTATTTTTATCTCTTGGGTTTTTGGAATGGGCTGATCATAAAGATGGTCGAGTTCGTTTAGCACCACTCTATATGATCCCAATCACCATTGATAAATGTATTGTTCGTCAAGTGATTCGGTATCGTATTCAGTACACAGGTGAAGACATTATTTTTAATTTAACGCTCGGTGAAAAGCTGAGTCAAGATTTTGGCATTATATTGCCGGATATTGTTGATGAAAAAGATGAAGATCGGCTGCTGACGCCCGAAGAGTATTTTTTGGAAGTAGCAGCTTTACTCGCATTGAAATCAGATGATCAAAATATTCGACATTGGAAAATAAGACGATTCGGAACGCTTGCCACAGTAAGCCTTGGTGGGTTATTAATGTATCGAGATCTCGATCCCCGTCGATGGCCAAATGGTCGGCGGAATATCGTACATCATCCTTTTATTAATTTATTTTTTTCTAATAGGGCTACAGGGCATGAAAATCAGATAGACAGTGGGTTTCAATCCTATGATAATCAAGAGCCTAGAGATCAAGACTATGTATTGGATGATGTGCCTGAAATCCATGAACATTATCCAATGGTTGAAGATGCAGATTCATCTCAAATGTCTGCATTGATTGATGTGCTTTCAGGAAAGAGCATTGTGATTGAAGGTCCGCCAGGGACTGGTAAGTCCCAAACAATTACAAATATAATTGCAGCTGCCATATCGCAAGGAAAATCAGTCCTATTTGTAGCAGAAAAACAAGCTGCTTTAGATGTTGTATTTCAACGGATTAATGCAATTGATCTTGGCCATTTTTGTTTGGATCTTCATAGTAATAAAGCGCAGAAAAAACGAGTGCTAGAGAGCTTTAACCAACGAATTTTACTTAAAAAACGCCATGAATTTTCTGAAAAAGAATATTGTAGAAAAGTTAATTTTTATGAAAGAGCCCGAGAAGAGTTGCATTCATATTGCCAAGTTGTGAATCAAAAGTGGAAAGAGACAGGTTTTACAGTACATGAAATTTTAAATGCTGCAACGCGCTATAAAACTGAAGTTGAGTGGGTTGAATACCATCAAGTATATTCAGATAATTTTAATCCAGATGATTTTAATCACCAGTATCTTGATGAGCGTATTGAGTGTATTGAACGGTTTTGGGACTATATGAATGCAGTGTCTCAACAGCTTGCTCATCCTGCATCATGGGAAAGCCATCCATGGTTTGGGGTGTGTAATAAAGAGATGACACCTCTTGATGAAGTGCAGCTTAAAAGGAAGATTGAAGATTGGTCTAAGAGCCTTGATATATATCAAGAGACATTACAAAACCTTTCAAACGACTTTACCTTGTCTATCTCTGATACAGTGTCATATGCTGATAGCCTTCAATGGAACCAACAACTTCAGCAGCTCAAACCTCTCACTGGAAAAGAATATCTACCAAGTTTTTCAAAAATTACCCCTGAAATAGTTGATTCTTTGAATGATGCTCTTGCTGATACAAAAGAAATTTCGGTTCTTTTTTATTCATTAAATACATTTTTCAATCAGTCTTTGCTCTCTGATGTAAGCCTGTACGATCAGTTTTTTCTCGCAATTAATGGGTTGCGTGAGCGTGGCATAGCTGATGCTGTTGGCTTGCAAACAGTGGTTCGTGTGCTTGATGACTTTAAGGGAATGATTGTTAATGTATCTAATCTTGAATCTCAGTATTCAAGTATGATACAAGGTCTCCCTCCTGCGCTGAAATCCGATGTTGAATCATTTCTTGTATTTGACTTTGATGGGTTACACACATTAAAGACGCTCCTCTATTATTTTAATCAATTGCCAGTTGAATTATTGAGCTTTCGAGATGAGCTCTTTGATTCGGAGTCATTTTCTAGCGTACTCGCAGACTTTACTGAAGAGCAATCGAAGCTTATTCGTGAAAGAGAGCACTTAGCATCAATTTTTAATATAGAGAAACTCCCAAGCTTTGAAGCATTGCACTCTTATGCTTTAATGATGGATTCTGCGGGCATGTTCTCAATTTTGTCTTCTGCGTGGCGACAGTCAAAAAAAGAAATTGTAGTGTTTTATCGGTCAAATACTATTGAAATTGGTAAGATTGAGTATGAGTTAGCACAGGCAGCACTTTGGAAAAAAGCAACTCAAAATCTTAAAAATAATAAACGTTATGCTGAGTGCTTTGGCCGATATTTTAATGGTATTGATACAAATACAACTGCTTTAGCCCAACTTCATGCTTGGTATACAGCAATTCGAAAAGAATATGGCTATGGGTTTGGTGAAAAGACAGCATTGGCAAAATTATTATTGACGTCCGACAATGATTTTTTTCGAAGTGCGCAGTCTCTCAAGCAGTCAGGGTGTGTTGAACTGATCGATTCGATTCTCGCGGTAAGAGAAAAGCTGCTCTCTTTATTTCCTCATGATCCATGTTTGACTCAGTGTGATGCCTCGCTTTTACGTCAAGATGAGTTTTTGTTGAACGCATATTGCCAATTCACTGAAGTGATAGCATTTATTCAACCATGTCTTAAAAATGCTGATGCTTGTATTGGAGATATGAAGTCTCCTTTAGATCAGCTTGAACAGCTTGGTGTTAAAATAAGCAACCTCAAACATGCTCAAATAGACCACACACTCTTTGATGACACGATCGTTGTAATGCCTTCTTCTGAAGGGCAGTTATCTGAAGGTGTTGACATTTTTGAAGCCAGCCTACAGTTTATAGAGACAGTATTTAAAACAATTCAACAACCAGAGTTAATTGATTATATTCAAAAAAATATGTGTGTGGAGTCTTTTGGGGCATTACAAAAAAGAGCTATTGTATTAAATACAGCGGCAGAAAATGTCTCCCATAATGAATCTGAAGTCATGGACATGATGCAATCAAATACAGCATTATGGTTAAAAGGAACTCAGGACACAATTGGTCACTTAATTGAAAGAAATACTTTTGCACTCCAAAAGAGCGAATGGCTCGATGGTTGGAAAAAATATCTATATGCGTGTGATCGAATGGGTGGATTTGGCTTATCTCGTCTACAGCAGTATTTAATTGAATTTAGACCTTCTGCTCAGCAAAGTACAATATTATTTAGGTTTGCTGTCTTTACGACACTTGCGAATACGCTATACGAACAAGTGCCGGTGCTGTCACAGCGCTCTGGGCACGAGCAAACAGCGATTCAACAACAATTTAGAGATTATGACAAAGCACTCAAAATACTCCAAAGACAAAGAGTGGCCAGTAGAGCTTTAAACCGAATAATTCAGCCAGGCACAAAAGGGGTTAGAGTGTCTGATTATCGAGGAGACTATCTTCTCAAGCATGAAATTGGAAAAAAAGCCCGCCATATTGCAATTCGAAAGCTTGTTGAGAAAGCTGGCGATACTATGCTTTGCTATAAGCCCTGTTGGATGATGAGCCCAACTGCCGTTGCAAAGTACCTTCCTCCTGGGCAACTTGAGTTTGATATTGTCATTATGGATGAGGCTTCACAAGTGAAGCCTCAATTTGCGATGAGCTGTTTTGCTCGTGGAAAGCAGGCTGTTATTGTAGGGGATCCGAAGCAATTACCACCAACGTCTTTTTTTGATAGGATCACTTGCAATGATGACGATGATAAAGCGGTGATTGATGATGCCGAGAGTATTCTAGAAGCAGTGAGCGGTGCTCTTCCAACAAGACTGTTGAAATGGCACTATCGTTCTCGTCATGAAAGCTTGATTGAGTTTTCAAATAAAATGTTTTATGATAGCGAGCTTATTATTTTTCCGTCGCCGTGGTCGCAATCCTCTGAATTTGGTATTAAGTTTCATTTTATTGAAGACGGTGTTTACGAGTCTAGTTTGAATGAAGTTGAAGCTCAAAGAGTGGCCAACGCGGTGAGAGAACATGTCCTATACAACGCCCATGAAAGTATTGGTGTTGTTGCTATGAACTTGAAGCAAAGCCATTTAGTGAGCGAGCATCTAGAACGTATGCGTCGCCAAGATCCAGTATTTGATGAAGCTCTTCAAGTGAATTCAAACCAAAATGAACCTCTCTTTATCAAAAATTTAGAAAGTGTTCAAGGTGACGAACGAGATGTGATTTTGATTTCTTTCACCTATGGGCCTGTCATAGCCGGTGCACATCATATGCCACAGCGTTTTTTTCCGATTAATAATGAAGAAGGTTGGCGTCGTTTGAATGTTTTATTTACACGATCAAAAAAACGTATGCATGTCTATAGTTCAATGAAATCAAATTATATTCTTATTGGTGAGAAACAAAAGCGTGGTGTAGTGGCTCTCAAAGCATTTTTAGAGTTTGCACAGACCGGTGTGTTGACTGAAAAGGATGCTGTCTCTGTTGGTGCTCCAGACAGTGATTTTGAAATTGCAGTGATTCAACGGTTAAGCCGAGCTGGATTCGAATGTGTTCCGCAGGTTGGTGTTGCAGGTTTTAGAATTGATATTGGGGTGAAAGACCCTCGGCGGCCTGGGCAATACCTTATGGGTATTGAGTGTGATGGTGCAACGTATCATAGTTCCAAATCGACTCGAGATAGAGACCAAGTGCGCCAAAGTGTGCTTGAGGGGTTGCAATGGCACATTCGTCGAATTTGGTCTACAGATTGGTTTAAAAATCCCGAAGCAGAATTAAAACCAATTCTGGATGAATTAATACGAAGAGCAGCTCCTCCAGTCAATCAAATAGTAAGTACTAAAGCCCTTGAGATTTAGGTTTTTAGTGCTTAGAAACCGCCTTGAGTCAACATGACAATATGCTTATTTTCCGCGTTACAGAATCCCATACCCATGCGAGTACTCAGTTTATCGGTTCAGTGGAGGTGGTAGATAAGCTGCTGGCACGAGTGACTGATTTAGATATTACTAGGGTTCATCGACAGCCTCTAGAGCGTGAGTAAAGTTTTTAGTGCGTGAGCAAAGTTTTTTTGGCAATGCTTCTTTTTGGCGTGTCTATGAGCCAAAAAGCGCGATTTGGTATTGCTTGACCCTTGCCTTTATTGATCGCTTGAGCAACAGTCTGCCATGTAAATTCATCTGCTTGAGTCACAGCTTGTACAATAGGCATCCCTTGAGCTAAAAATCCAGCGGCAGCAGCAGCAAAAGTACAACCAGTCCCATGAAATTGTCCCTCGATTCGACTCCAGCATCGATCATATATCAGTTGGTAGCCTTGCCAAAGGCGATTTCGAATTTTAGGTGTTTCAAGGTGCCCACCAGTAACGCAGATGCTTTGACAGCCTGTGCCTAAAATTTGAAATGCAGCACTTTCAACATCTCCTGCATAATTTAATAATTTTTTAAGTTCAATAGAGTTTGGCGTGAGGAGTGTTGTTTTGGGGATAAGGCGTTCAAGTATAAGTTGATGAAGTTCTTGTTGCATCAGTGATTGTCCTGATCCAGACTGCATTACTGGATCAAGAACAACAGGTATATGTGGGTAATCATACATACATTTTTCAATAACTTCTAAAGTTTCAATCGTGCCTATCATACCTATTTTAAAGGCACTAATTGACATGTCTTCAAAGATAAGTTTCGCTTGCTGAGTGATCATCCCAGGAGCAACAGGGTGCCAAGAATGAACAGATTGGGTGTTTTGTGCAGTAATGCAGGTAATAATCGAGGCAGCATGACAGCCAGTCGCGTTAATGCTTTCTATATCTGCTTGAATACCTGCGCCTCCAGAGGGGTCTAACCCTGAAAAACACAGTACAATTGGTCTTTGGTCGAATTTTTTGTTGGTCATGGCATGAACCTTATAGAGCGTTAGTTGCAAATATAGAGTCAGTGGTGCGACAGAGTGACTGCTCAAGATATTGAAGTGTTGGGTATCTAATAGCCTGTTGTGAGAAAGCACGAGTCGCTGGCGAAAAATAGCTGCGCTCGAACATTTTTTCCTCGATCCGTCATCGCTCGCCTATTTGGTGCCAGCGCCTCACTCGTGTGTGAATTTCAGCTTAAACAGCAAATCTCATATGGTTTTTTTTGTGTTCAGTTATTATGAATTCGCTCTCGCTATAAAAGCCAGCTAATCTTGTAGACAGGTACCCCGCCATTGGTGCAGCTATTTTGCGCCATTATTGGCGATCTTGATGAAAGGGAAGTATGCGCTAGTGGGTGATGATAATCAAGACGGCACGCCTTCGTCAAAAAGTGCACTTTTAAATCAACGCTTTAAAGATGCAGAGTGTAGATTAAGTGTAGTAAGACAAGAGCGTGATCAATTAGGTGCGAAATTTGGCGCCGCATCTCATTTGTGGAAAGAAGCTCTTTCGCAACTTGAAAATAGGCATGTAGAGCTTGAAGAAACTATGGTAGATCTGCAAGATCTCAATCAACAGCTCACGTACTCTAATGCCATGTTGCTGGATTTAAAGTATCAAGCTGACCAAGCAGAAGCAAAAGCGACTGCCTGCGATTACGAAAAAACAAAATTTTTAGCTCGTATGAGTCATGAAATAAGGTCGCCCTTAAGCATTATTATAGGCTATGCCGATCAAATTCTGGAAGATAACGTTGATTTAGAGACCTGTCGACAGATTGCATCACACATTCGAGGAACAAGTGATTTTATTCTTGAAGTCGTAAATGAGGTTTTAGATCTTTCTAAAATAGAAGCAGGTGCATTGACTTTAGCACCAGTGAATACTCATCTTGTCCAGCTTATTCATGAAGTGCATGAGCTTTTTGGTCAAGTGGCTTTAAAGCGAGGTATTGCTTTTAATTTGGACCTTACTTTTCCACTGCCTGAGCATGTCATGATTGATGGCCATCGATTTAAACAAGTCTTAGTGAATCTCTGTAGTAATGCAATTAAATTTACTGATGAAGGCATTGTTTCATTGCGAATACAGTATGTAGATTCACAGGTTGTTGTACAAGTCGAGGACTCAGGTATTGGTATGACTGAAGAGCAGTTAGGGCGGATTTTTCAGCCTTTTATCCAAGCTGAAGATACTATTTCTTCTGAATTTGGTGGTACTGGGCTTGGCTTGTATATTGCGTATGAAATCATCGAACACATGGGTGGTGGCCTGACTGTGACGAGTGAACCAGGCAAGGGGAGTTGTTTTTATATCAAGCTCCCTGTTGAAAGAGTAGGCTTGAATTTAATTGATCAAAGTAAAGATCTTCATGCTGCTCAACGGGTGCCTGTGAAGACTCAAACTTTAGTTGGCAAAGTGATTGTTGCTGAAGATACCCGAGATTTACAAATTATTATTGGTGCCGTTTTAAAAAAAGCTGGACTAGATGTAACACTTGTGAGTAATGGCCAGCAAGCAGTCGACGAATTTAAAGTCGCAGCTTACGATCTTGTCTTGCTTGATGTTGATATGCCGATTCTCAATGGAGTTGCTGCTTTTAAAGCGATGAGGCAATGGGAAGCGCAGCAGCAAGCGCCTCGCATTCCAATTCTAGCATTGACCGCTCACGCTTTGAAAGATGAGGTTTCTAAACTTATGAAAGCTGGTTTTGATGATGTGATCTCAAAGCCATTTCAGCGACAAAAACTTTTGAATTTATTGGGTGATTGGTTGGCCAAGAGCAGCTCTTAGTTGAGTGAATTGCTCGCTTTGCGATCTGGGCATTGTTTATTTTGGCACTCTCCATAAAGATGAAGTGTATGATCTCGTAACATAAAGCCTAGTTTTTTCGCTACTTTGTCTTGCTCTTTTTCAATAATACTATTTGTAAACTCAAGAACTTTCCCGCAGTCAAGACAGACAAGATGATCATGATGTTCTTCATCGGCAAGCTCAAAAACAGCCTCATTTCCAGAAAAAAAGTGTCTCTCAACAAGACCAGCCTGTTCGAATTGTGTGAGTACACGATAGACTGTTGCTAGGCCAATATCATCACCTGATTGACGTAAGTTTTGGTATACCTGTTCTGCGCTAATATGAGGTTGATCGATATCGCTTAATAAATTCAAAATTCGCATTCGGGGTGTAGTGACTTTAAGGCCGACAGCTTTGAGTTGGTCTTCATCCATCGCTAGGTCGCTCCATAGGAATATGTTATACTTTCAAGCCAATGTAATGTGGTTGGGCTTCTGAGTCAAGCAATAGGGAATTAAAGCAATGAGAAATACATGTTTGAAGAAGCAAAAAACCAGTGTGTATATGCTGGCTACTTTATTCTGTATCTGTGTTTTGAGTGTTGGTTGTAGCCACTTGCGATTCCCAGCAGCATTTAAAATAGACGTTGCTCAGGGTAATATTTTAGAAATTGAGAAAGTTGAACAACTACAACCAGGGATGACTCGACGACAAGTTGCTTATGTCTTGGGTAGTCCTGTGATGCGAGACCCATTTCAATCACATGTTTGGAATTACGTGTATCAATTTAGTCGTGGTGGGCAAGCGCCGAATTTTTATCGTTTAGAGTTGAAATTTGAAGATGATATTTTGCAAATTATAGAAGGCGATCAACAGACAATTAAACATTGGCATAAGGTTGATACCCTTGTGAGGTAGTTTAACCAGTCGCTCCCCAATGACAAAAGACGAATGAGTAGGAGAAAGAAATGTTTACAAATTTAACTCAACGGTTAGGAGACGCGGTTAAAAGCCTTACTGGTAAAGGTGTCCTCACAGAAGATAATATTCAAGATGCTGTTAAAGAGGTTCGAAATGCATTATTGGAGGCAGATGTTGCTTTGCCTGTCGTTTCTCAGTTTATTGAGAATGTGAAAGAAAAAGCAGTTGGTAAAGCAGTCCATAAAAGTTTAAGCCCAGACAAGGTTTTTATTAAGGTTGTTTATGATGCCATGGTTGAGCTTATGGGGCCTCAAGAGTCTGACTTGAACCTTTCTTGCCAGCCGCCAGCCGTTGTCCTCATGGCTGGTTTACAAGGGGCCGGTAAAACAACAACAACCGCAAAGCTTGCTTATTGGATTCGAGCTAAAAAGAAAAAGCGCTCAATTTTATTGGTGAGCCTGGATGTGTATCGTCCAGCAGCAAGGCAGCAACTTCAAACATTAGCCAAGCAAGTTAAAGCTGATTTTTTCTCCCTCGATGACTGCCAAGATCCTGTAGAGATAGCAAAAGCTGCTTTGGTGCAAGCAAAACGTAAGTTTTCTGAAGTTATTATTTTTGATACTGCCGGTCGATTGCATGTAGATGAGGATATGATGAATGAAATAAAAGCAATTCATCAGTGTATTAATCCTGTTGAAACTATGTTTGTGGTTGATGCTATGACAGGGCAGGATGCGGTGAATACAGCCAAAGCTTTTCATGAGGCAATTCCTTTGACTGGCGTGGTTCTGTCTAAAACTGATGGTGATGCTCGTGGTGGTGCAGCGCTTTCTGTTAAAGCAGTCACTGGGCAGCCAATTAAATTTCTTGGTGTGAGTGAAAAAGTTGAAGGTCTTGAGGTTTTTTATCCTGATCGTGTTGCATCTCGAATTCTTGATATGGGCGATGTTGTGTCCCTTGTTGAAGATTTACAAGATAAAATTGATGTTAAAAAAGCCAAGCGTATGGAGCATAAATTTCGTTCTGGTGTCGCTTTTAATTTCAATGATATGTTAGATCAATTTGATCAAATGGATAAATTAGGTGGCATGACCAAATTACTTGGTCGTTTGCCTGGTATGTCTGGTGTTGCTCAGATGGCTGAATCTGATGATGCAAAAGTCCGCCTTGTAAAAACAAAGGCTATGATTTATTCAATGACTAAGACAGAGCGGCTTGAGCCAGAGTTAATTAACCCTTCTCGTAAGGCTCGGATTGCGAGAGGATCTGGTGCTAATATGGCTGAAGTGAATAATTTGCTAAAACAGTTTAAGCAAATGCAAAAAACCATGAAAAAAATGGGCAAAAAAGACAATATGCAGGGTATGATGAGGCAAATGCAGGGCATGATGAATAAGGGTGGTTTTCCTAAGAGTTAGTCGCTCATTCGGCAGACTCAATACCTTATTCCTTCGGTGTGTTGAGCCTCTATACCGAATATGCCTTAATTCTTTGGGTATACTCGTACTATACTTCAGTAGATCCGCTTATATTTTAGCCTAATTCTATTGGAGTTGTTCATGTCTGATTCGCCTATGCCCGAAAAACCTACGCTGCTCACTGTAGATGACTCGCAAACAAACCATAAAATTGTGAGAAAAATGCTTGATAAAGAGTTTATCATTGAGAGCGTTTTTTCTGGTCAAGAATGTTTAGACTTTCTTAAAATCAATCAGCCTAGTCTTATCTTGCTTGATGTGACTATGCCTGATATGGATGGCTATCAAACCTGTGAATTAATCAAATCTGATCCTGCCTTGCATGCAATTCCAATTTTATTTTTGAGCGGTCGTTGTTCTATCGAAGAAAAATTAAGAGGTTATGAGGTTGGCGGTGATGATTATATTACAAAGCCATTTGATGAGCTAGAGCTTGCTGTAAAAATAAAAAAGGCAATTACTGTTCGACAGCAAAATCAAAAGTTACATAAACGTGCAGAAGTCGCTACACAGGCGGTAGCGCAAGCTCTTCGAGTGAGTTCAAGTATAAATACCTGTATGCGATTTATGGGTAAGCTTTCTATTGTAGAAACGGTAGAGGAGCTAGCACAGGTATTTTTTTCAGCGGCGAGAGAGCTAGGTTTGTCGACTACTATGCATTTAGACTCTAAGCCTCAAGCTAGAACCTTATTTGAAGATGGCATCGAAAAAGAGCTGGAAATTGCAATTTTCAAAAAAACCCTCACTGACCAGACGTTTATTCCTCTTGGCCGACGTCTCATGGTTCAATTTTCAGGCGTTAAGTTACTCATTAAAAATATGCCTACTTTGGATGATCGTGAAAAGGAAACGCTTCAGAGCTATATTTTAACGTTGCTTGAAGGTTTTCATACTCGTTGGTATTCTTTGCAGGCAGAGGAGGGCGTGCGTCGTCAGCGTGAAGTACTCGGTATTACCTTGCTGAAAGCAAAAGAGTTAATTGATAAGATGGCCTTAAACTTTGAATCTATCATGAGTAATTCTCATAACATTTTTGAAGAAGCATTGGGCGCTGTGGAAAAGCAACTTGCTGAGTTTGGGCTCAATGAGGTGCAAGAAAATGCAGTGTTGGATGAAATGAAATCACTCCTTTCTAAAATGGATCTTATGCATGGGTCATTATTGCAAGAAGATAATAATATTGTATCTCTCTCGGCAGATATGGAGAAAGTTGTTGATGCGATGGCGCGTTCAATCGAGCGTGACTTTGGCACTTCAGCCCGCTCATAATAAGTATCTTTAGATACCCAAAGCGTTTGAGGTTGAGGTGTTGGAGGCAAGATCTGTAGTCATGAACGAGGCGCGACAACGCTGTATGGCCACTCCCATACGAGGCGGAGCAACGAAGTCAAGAGTTAAAAGGAAGGCGCCAGCTATGCCTAAATCTATAACGCTTTGGGTATATAAGAGGCGTGTGAAAGAGTAGCAGGGAGCGTTCATTTAAACCTCCAACTTAAAAGAGCTGGCAATGTCAGCTCTTTTGAGTTGGAGGTTTTCTTTAAAACTCTGTGATTTCAAATCCATCAGCTGCACCTACAAATGGCACGCCATCAGTAAAGTAGGCATAGGTAATAAGGCCAACATACACTTCATCCCCATAATTTGGAGCATTACCTGCAAGTTTGCCTGTGCCACGATAGGCAATCCAATTATCGGCTAAGCTGCCAGGGTTTGGATTTGGTTGTTGCCAGTAGACAGTCAAAGTTTTGTCGGCATGACCTACAATTTTTAAATCTGCCTTTCCTGTGGGTGCAATGCCGTGACCAGCATCATCAACTTTAGAGAAGCCATTGACAGTGTTTTTACCTTCTACTGTGAAGCTTGCATAGCTTCCTCTATGGCCAACCACGACATGAGAAGAGTTTGCAGCATTAGGGTCTAAGGTATGAATTTGAACGCCTGCAAAATTATAGCGGTTAGACCCTGCAGGGTGTATACCATTTGGGTTTTTATATTGTTCAATACCAATGTTTCTGACAACAACTTCAAATGGAAAGCGAGCACGAACAGCGTCAAGTCTTCCTTGGTCTTTATTGAAGTGCAACGTTTTATTGTTCGTATTATCTGTGAGATTTGCTCGGTATCGGTCACCATTGAATGTCACATCCTGAAGTGCATTTGATCTCCACGTGACAAAATCTTCTGACGCGCCTTTAGGCTCAAGAATGACTTTCCTTGATTGCGCAGGTTTTGGTTTAGGCGCAACAGCAGGTGTTGGTTTATTGGCGACTGGCTTGGGCACAACAGTAAGTTTAGGTTTTGCCTCAGGTTCAGGTTTTGCTTCAGGTGTTGGTACAACAACAGCTATTGGTATAATAACAGGAGTTTGCTCAGCAACAGGCTTGGGCTTCTGAGCAACAGGCTTGGGCTTCTCCGCAACAGGCTTGGGCTTCTCAGCAACAGGCTTGGGCTTTTCAGCAACAGGCTTGGGCTTATCAGCAACAGGCTTGGGCTTCTCAGCAACAGGC
>JAVCKV010149824.1:0-18411 GCA_032274145.1 Herpochondria borealis | reverse complement strand
CAGCTGAACGCATACGCCATGAGCAACTGTAGCAACTAAAGCGTCCGCGCAAGTCATCTAGAGTCCACGGCTCGTCTAAGAAGTCATATTTCTGGAGCACCCTTGCAGCAACTGCTATGAAAGACTCTACAGAACCTCTTTTTCACCGCTCCGTCTGCAGGTTTCAGGGAAAGTTTAACAAGACTTTGTCAAACAGCAACATTTTATCCCACTATCGCTGTGTTCACAGAAAAATATTCACTGAATTCCAGCGGCTTGACGCTTCCAATGCGACATAAGAGCAGATCATAAATTTTATTTTTCATGCTCATTCCGCACAAAAGAAGAAAAGTCTTCCTTTTCCATATCTTCCTACATCGGAGCTAATAAATCTGCCGCTGCTCCGCGTTCTTTGCCGGACAGTTCGAGTGGCGAAGCAGGGCCTTCGGAAGTATCCACTGCTCTCTCCCTTCCTGATCCGCCTAAGAAACTCCGCCAGATTGTTGCAACTATCCTGGAAACCTGTTACAGTGAAACGCCGATCTCTCTTATTGGAACACCGGAGCTATAGGGATTCGTTGATGTCTTTGGTGGCCGTGTAAAGTTCATGAGTAAGTTTCTCATCGATTCTCACATAGTTTCAACTTATAAAGCAGTTTTTACCATCCTCAAAGCATCAACGATGCTTGCGACGACTGATTGCATGAATTGAGAGGGATGGAGTACAGCTCTACATGCTCCTATTCTTGGTGTCACGTGGCACTATATAGATGAGGCTTGATTGTTGCAGTGCATCCCAATCGCCTCCGTTAACATTGGAGATGCTGAAAAGACCTGCAAGCAGCTTTGCGCGGTCCTCCAAGACGTTGTGCAGCATAACATGATCATCGGCTCTCACAAAATAAGAATCCACACAGTATACACAGACATTGAGTCTGCAACAGCTTTGGCTGCAGACCTAATGACTAAATTTGTTGGCTCTGTGCGTTGTGTAGTTCACACAATTTCTCTTGCTGTGAATGACGTATTCACTGCTGACTCAAATTGGCAGAGGTACCTGAACATTGTCACTGAAACAACAACGTTCTTTAATCATCACCCAAAGGAGCTCATGTTTCTACGAAAACAACAGCTGGCATCCAGAGTAACACAAGACCGCCTCATGATACTAAAACGCAGTATCTCAACTAGATGGCACTCTCGTCTTTCTGCCATGCTCAACTACCTCACGATGTATCCTGAAATCATGAAAGTTGCGACAAAACAAATATCTCATCTGCCAAAATTCAGCAACTATCCATCGATCAACGCAATATTCTCGGCGAGTAAACTTCTGTGCTAAGCGAAGTGCGGCGCGTTGCGCGTCAGCTTTAAATGCGGACATAAAAACTACATTGACCCGTGCACCGCGGCTCTTACGGGAGCTGTTCGAAACTCTACTAATCATGGCCATTGAAATGATTAAGAACGATACTCGTTTCTATGCCCAACCTGGTACCCTGTCCTTGGACGACAGCGACATTAAAGGGACTGTCTTCCATGCCAGCATTGGTTGTATAGAAAGTTCAGACAAAGAACGCGACGAGGCACGTCGTCAGCAGCTTTTCAAACCGCAGGCTTATGAACTTGCGCGATCTATCGATACTGCTCTCAAAAAGCGCATTAGCCATATCTGGAAACAGGTTCATGAGCATTCTGCACTGTGGCATCCACTGTATTACACATACGAGAGAGCGCCTGAGCCTGAGATATGTTAGTCCCGTCTAACGATGCTCTTCCATATTGCTTCTTGCCTTGACATTAATAAATGTCAGTTAGAGGCAGTTGATGCAGCTGCAATAATTCGAAAGATATCTTTATCTCATCAGTTCATATAGACCGTACATGTTTATTTTGAAATTTCGGTTATCATTTACTGGGAGTTAAATTTCCTCTTTTTGAAATGTGTTTTTAAACTATAAATTATGCCTGTCTTATTTTTCATTTTCTTACAAATGGGGGAAGACGTGATCAGAAACTTCAAAAATTGAATGAAGCACATTTTCAAAATCGTTGAATGAGTCCGAAGCAATGAAAACATGTGTATAACAGATTCTGCAAAGAGGAACAAAACTTATTCAATACTTGATCAACCTTACGGTAACTCTTTCAGCGATTCTTTCCTTTTCAGTATCTCAACAACCTTTTGTGATAATAGTTATTCTATAATGCGGTCATCGGCAAATTTTAGGGCTTAATAATTTGAATTTAATAAATAAAAAAACTCTTACAGCCGCCTTAGAAAATTTATATTTATCTCGTACTTGGAGATTTGGAAATATATCAATTTAATTTGATAATTTCGAAAAACCTTCGAGTCTACTAATTGTTTTGATTTACAAACAGTTCACAAAAACGATTGAGGTTTTTCACATCGAAAACAATTTTTACCGAACAGAACTATTTTTCTTACACACAGGTATACAAGCTTTGTGTGTACTATTTTTATCTCAAATCTAACCTAAGAGTAGACTCAGTCTGTGGTAACAAATAGGAAACCAATTTTATAACAAAACCACTTCTTATTGCATCTATATGCTTTTATAACTTATGAGGCTTATTTTTATCTATTATAGCTATGTCTCATACTGAAACTTTAAGTATGCAGACTTTGCTGCTATAATTGTGGAGAAAGAGAGACATTATGTTTCAGTGCTTTGTTGTTGCACTTTCCAAGTAGCCTTATTTTGACTAGAGATATTTTGAGATGTATGTCAGCATTTTCAGCTCCTATTTCATGTTCTTCTTAGAAAAACCATAAAAAGCATTTTAGGAACGTGTTCAACTTAGCAACGTTAAGACACGGCACCACCAATCATCCTTCTGGAAAGTCGTGTACTGTACTGTTTTCCTGTTACTAAGAGCAACAGTACTCTTGAAGTGGATATCAACATATCTTCTGAACTTATAAGAGAGTTACATTTTTGTCTCGCCTCAACAACATCACTTTTAAGATTCTGGAATAGTATTCTTAACCTTATAAAACCATTGAAGACCTCGAAAAAATAATTTTAAATAATTCCAGATTTAGAATTATTTACTCTCTTTCTCGTACCTGCGGAATTATTTATTCTTTTGCAGACATATCGAAAATAAATTATTTAAAATTGAATTATTTAAATAATTTAAATAAGAGCTATTTTTTTGACAGGGTACGCGGAGGACGCATGTTCGCATTCCATTTCACCTCCATTTCGGACACCGGTACGTACAGTCCGTTCTATCTGCACGGCACCGCCGCCGTTCTGGGGGCTCTACACTTTGGCTGACACCAATACCGCCTTCTGCCACCGCGGCATCAGCGCCGTCTGGCACCCCTATTCTACCTGCTGTTTTTCTTTCTAGCTCCAAGCACCTCCTGTCTGGACCTAGCCACGCCTGGCTGTAACGTAGGGTTGTAGTTAGTAGGCAGTACTATACTGCGGCGAAGGCCATAGCTGCCGACTATAAAGAGAGGCACACTGCCGTCGAATCTGGCTGAAGGAGAAGGCGGTTCAGAGGCATGACCGCCCAGCTACTCTCGCCTCGCCTCTAGCTTCGGCCATCTATCCTTTCTTATCAACCTATCAATTTCTTTCTCACCTTCGCCTGCCTACCTCTTCATATCCGGATGCATGAAAGTGAGGCTTTAGTTAAAACGCATTGTTCCGCGCATGTTCAATTGAAAAACGTTCGGATCAGTTTGAAGTGTGACTCAGTATTTTACCAAGGCAAACATCTAAAATGGATCCTTTGCAGTCGTGAACCCAGAAGTAAAAGGTGCTGAATTATCCCTATACACGTGTAAAATTTCGATACACATGCGTAGTTTGTGCCAGGCACGTCTGACCTGCCTTATTTACCAATCGGCCTTACCTTTGTCGCCCTTAACGGAGGTGTATGACTGTATATTCATTTTTTATCATCTTAAAAAAGTGGGAACAAATGAATTAAAATGTCAAAGACAAGAAAAGGACGGGTAGATTTAACAAACAGACACATTACTTCTTTACTATGTAATCAATTTAACGGTACATATTTCATCCAAAATGTTCCATGTCAACATTCTAACCCTTTTCTATACTATCCTAATCTCACACCTAACCTGAAGAATGTGCAGACTTTGTGGCAAAAATACGGCGATACAGTGACATTCTGTTTCAGTTTTTTCCTTTTGCAATTACCCAGTAGCCTACTTTTGACTATAGTAATTTGGCATGTTTGTCGGCATTCCCAACTCCTCCTCCATGTTCCTGCATAGAAAAATCATGAAAGGCTGCATATTAACAATGTCTTCAACCTGGCAGTTAAAATGTACACGAGTCTTACCGCCGATCATTCTTCTTGGAAGTGCGGTACTACACTGTTTTCCGGTTAGTGAGGTCAATAGTACTTTTGAAGTGGATATCAACTGGTCTTTTGAACGTATACAAAAGTATTATGTTACCGCAACCCAATAACAACATGTTTGAACAATTATTTCCAAAATACTACAAAACATAATTAGCACAAAATCAGTTAAAAAACAATCATTTCCCATATATTCGTATACCGAAAAGTTAAAAAGTGAAAGCAATCCAACGTTACCTTTCACAAGTATACACAAGGATGAAGCTGGCATAGAACTACGGAGTCATATGTCTTTATTACCAGAGCCTGATGATCTCCACGTGGGCTTTTGCATTACTTTGCATTTGGGCACCTATCTTCGCGAGTTCATTGCTGTAGAACAAGTCTGAACACGTACAAATGAACTCCTATAATTCGGTGCTTTTGTCGTCTCAAGAATAAAGACCACTGCATAGAACCTGTGAAGAGAGCTACAATGGTACGAGCAGTGCAGTATACACGAAATAGCAACTCTAATGATCGGACATTAAAATACTGTCACACGACCACGCCTGTGAACAGAGCGGGAAGTGTGGCCAACACTAGCGGAGAGCCTCAGTCGTGTTCGAGCCGCTGTGTCGAGCGGGGGCGAGATGTTCCGGATGGTCGAGACGGAACAGCTCAGGTCTTTACGAGGCAGGATGTTTCGGAGGGAGACGACGAAGGAGGCGACCGAAGTTCTTCGATGCGGTGCGATCTGTGTCCCGTCCCGTCGAGAATAGGGATTCCAGCTCATTTTATCCTATTCTAGCACGCTGATAGTCGGCTTGAAAGGGGATTCTTCATGGGCGGTAACACACCCAGTGTTTCTGTCATTGTGCTGGGTGGGTGCCGAGAACAACAGTAGTCACAAATGTGGTAGGGAATAGTAGCCTAGCCTTGGCCAACTCAAAGGGTGTGCTCAAGACTTGGGTGGCCACCCGAACCTTTCGATGTGACCGTACGCTAGCGTGCAACAAAAGAAACGCCTCGAAAGTACGTGAATAGATATTATAACGGAGGAGGGAAGCAAACGGCAAGCCAAGCAGAGTTAGCCCTTCACCGCAATGCTTGGCCCACTAAAATATAAGCTAGCTCGGTGTAGGTCCTCTTTCTGTGTAGTGCACTTAGAAAAACAGTACTTGCTGATCACCCCTGTTGTTAGGTTTTGCTTGAATTACTGACTCGGAGACCGACAACCCTGGTTTAACTATGTGACCCAATCGAAGCCGCTAAACGAAGAAAGAGAGAACAAACAGCAAAGAGAGAGATGAAATAAGCTGAGCTGAAGATATAAAGAGGGAGAGCTCTAAAGGAGGGCAAAGGAAAGAGATCTTGTTGGTCGTAGCTGCGGATCCCTATATAGTCTAGTTAGTTCTGCAGTAGTTACTTAGCCACCCTGCTGTATGTTTGTACCGAAATAATAGGCTACGAGACTTACTACCATTTTTAATCACAATAGCTTGGCACGAGCCCGCACCCTTGGACCAGAGGGAACCACACAGGAAGAAGGTACATATATGTGTGGAAACTGGGCGGAAAAGCATTCGCAAGGATAATGATAGATCTGGAGCTTCGCAGTGGCGGGGCGCGCGTAGAATGGTTGAACAGTAAAGGAAGGAAATAGAAAGGCTGAAGCGTAGGAAGGGCGGGAAGAGCTGGTCAGTCACCGCCGCCTGGCTGCCGGCCCGACGCAAATAAGTTCTTGGGAACTGCATCGAACCTATAACCAAGAGCGAGCGACCGGGCGTTTCAGATGCACAAAAATGAACGATAAGATTGGTTGCTGGATATGGGCAGAGCATCTTCAACCTCCTTTACTTAAACCTCAATGCTGATATACCACGCCAATGTATGGAATATTATGCTTTTTCATTGATGACCAGCATGACAGGCGACAAATCCGTAAGTTTTACTTGTTTTTCTTGTGAAAAGTTTTGTAGGGAAAGCATAAAAATCAGTCGCCCCCAAACTGACGAATGACAAGTAATTATTTTTCTCAAGAAGATATTGAAAATGCATTCTTTACTTTCACCAATTCTAAAAGTTGGACGATAACAGTCACCTGTGATCAAAACAACAAGATTATTGCAAAAATGTGTGAGGTTCCAGTTCCCGCTGGGACTTGAACCCAGGCTTCGAGATTCAGAGTCTCGCGTGCTAACCAACTACACAACGGGAACGCTGGATGTGGAGGGGGCATTTCGGATTAAAATTTTAAACTTTCCGTGCTGGAAATCCAGGCAGTGCTTGTTTGCATCTCTGTCGGCAAACGAAAACGAGCAGCTAAGAACATTTCTATTCGAGTTCAATACAAATACAGTTGAGCTCGATGACAGTTGACATTTTCATTTGCAGTGATTTACAATACACTACCGTTCGGTGTGCGCACCATGAGTGTATTGAAGTTAATTATTCGTGCGCAATCCGAGTCGGTACAACTGGGGCAAAATCCAGATTTAGATTGAGCTCCAAAATCCTACACCAATTTTTTCATCCGAAATTAGCGGTCCCAACTGCCCAATTAAAATACTGCTCGATTCTCTGGGTTGCACCGCGTTTTAATAATCTAATTTTCAGCTTTTCTGTCAGCCAATGAAGAAGCCCTCGCAAATCGTGGGTGGCACTCGACATTTGCACCACCATCGCGCGTCACATTTGTTAATTTAACCTGCAGTGTACATGCCGTTTCAATCTCGGCGACTCTTGGGGGAAATTGGGCTCCTACCATTAGTCACATAAGACTCAGCCTTCTTCGATACAATAAATTCGCATTTTTATTTGGAACCTTACCGTGTGTATCCTGTAGTAATGGTGTTGTCTTCAGGTTTCTCTCCACACGTTAAATTCACAGTACTGCGATCATTTGCTAGAAAGCAAAGGAAGAGAAAGCGCATCGAGCGCGTCGTCTTCCGCTTGTTGGTATGCCTGTTGTACTTTTTTCTTAATGACCAGGTTGGGAGGGGCCGATGAAAACTGCGAGAAAGAGTGTAGCGGATGGTGGAAATAGCTGTAGGCTTCGAACGCGGCGGCGTCAGCCGGGGCGGTCTTCAATGCGCTGAGGAGAAGAACAGATGCTAGCAGCAGAAGAAAGGGGGTCGGGGCGGACATGGTATGGGACCACAGTTGAGGGAGCGTAGATGTGAAGTCGTCTTTGGGTTCGGAAGATCGCTTGGCTATCGCTCGGATGAGCGCGAGAGGGCATTTATGGAGGTAGCGTCAGGCAGTTTATGACCGGTAGGGGCGATGATCGCCGTGTCCGTCCATAACCTCCATCAGCGTTGGATTACTAGGAAAAAAAGTATCATGGTCTCATACTATGTGTGATGGCCGCAGACGGTATGTAGGCCCAACTGGGCCCCTCCTTATCGCACTGTATTGGTGATGCGTTCCCTCTCTCTATCTTTGTGACGCGCTTCAGTGTCAGGACAATCCGATACAATGAAGGGAAAGACATCGAGCCAGAGAAAGACAGGAAGGGAAATAATGTATTGCCCGCTACGCCGTCAACATGGCCTTTGCGCACAAACTTGTATTGTCAGTATTATCTCGATTCGATTTGGCGCGAAGAGTTGTTAACGTTCCAGGTGTTAGCATTTCGTGTCACGACCACACACGGACCTCTTTGAATCCCATGTTGTAGGGTTTGTGTCGAATTTTTCGGACTTAGTACACTCTCTAAGATAATCTCCCCGGCTCACTACATTACTTCGGGGGATAAATGGTAGAGGATTGCGCTTAGTCTAGCTTTCTAGTATTTAATATTCCTGCTCCTTCGGTCCCCTCCTCTAGAAAAGAAGAAGGCATGAGGGGGACCCATCGAGTACAGTAGCTGGCGACTCAAGTCAAGCTGCAAGGGTAATTCTCTAACCAATGTTCTACTGTATTTCGCGTTCTTCATCCACTGCATCGTGCTGGCGAGGAATGAAGCAGGAGCGCCTGAGGCCGGTGCTTCGCTCAAAGTGGGTCAAAGTGAGCCGGTTCGAGTTGAATATTCCGTCGCAAAAGGGAACAACGACTCCGTCCACCCACATGCTGAACCGCGTGCCGTCAGTGACATCACGGCTGTTTGGACGACGTGTGGCTACGATGATTGTATCACCCAAGTGTTTCGCCCAAGTGGCAGTTGCAAGTGCAGACGGCAAAAATGGGAGACGAAACAAACAAACAACTTTGGGATGGCATGGTGCGCCATTGCCTCGCACTCCGCACGACCTAGAACGAGTATTCCACGAGGATGAAAGAAAAGAAATATTCGGTGGGAGCGGATTCCAGAACAGGGAAAGATGCTGCATCTAATGTTTCTCGTGGCGAAAGCGCGGAGAATCGCAAGAAAGAGCAAGATTGAACTGAGATTCATCTGAAAGTGGATGACAAAAAGGCCCGGAAAAGGCGAGAGGACGAGAGAGAACGCGTCATATAAGAAAGGGCTGTAGGAATCGGGAAGCTATGAAGAATGTGGCTGGGGTCTCGGAGGAAGATAAGAAGCGCGTAATGGGAGAATCGACCGAAGCAATCAGGAATAAAAGAGAGCAAGGGACCACGGCAGGTGAAAAAGCAAGGATGGTGCTGATGGTGATGTTGAGGAGGATGTTGAGGAAAATATTGAAGAGGTTTGGGGAGTATGTGATGACGAAAGCGACTGGGATGAATTGTGGTCATATTGAAAAAGTATTACTGAAGATGATAATGATTCCCTGGATTCGATTGGTGAAGCATTCGATTTCGTTACATCCGACTACATCTTCCACGAAGAAAATCCTGCACCTGCTGAAATTGAGTTGAATTGTGCAGAGTTTAGGGGTGAAATAAAACGGATGTTACCAGAGCGGTGATGAAAAAGAGGCAAATAAGAACCATGAAAATGGACGAAGCCAAAAGCGGTTGAGGCGAGGACGAGGCTAAAAAACGGCATCCAAGAAACGAACCATAGATCTGGGAAAGCCGCTCTTAGTTTTGAGGTCCAAGGCTCTATGAAATGAAGGCCCCACCTCTACGTTCCGGTCATGCTGCACATATTATCCAGCTCAATTTCTGCTGGAAGTGCGAACAGCTCAACCCTGCCTATGCAGCTCATCTCGCTGTCCAAGACGGAATGACCATCTTATAAGCCATTGAAAAGGTTTCAATGCACTTCAGGATCTCATCATGCCCGGCCCGTATTGTGTTTTCTTGGCAGCCATAAAGCGAGCTATGGAAGCTGAACAAGATAGAGGAGCATTGTAATGACTACTACGGTCAGTTACTCGCCTCTGCTGGCCCGGAAAGCCATGGGAGGAAGTTCTGCTCACTCGCTTACACCCCCAGCAGGTCTCTAGTGCTATACTGGATTATTCGACAGGTGAACCTAATATCAACTCCAGAAAGATTGTTTCGCTGGTAAGTGCCAAGATAATCTAATGGAGCCAACAGCCCATGAGCCACTATCGATCGGTTCGTGTTGAACATTTGAAGCACATGAGCGCCTCCAGGGCTGTCGATATGGCAGAATTGCAGTGATAAGCATGTTTTTGCGTAATTTTGGACACATGGTACTTATCTTCCTGGTAGATTGCAAAGAAATGAAATGCCAGTGTATCAAGGGGGCAAAGCACATCTTATTGTAATTTATGAAAGGAAACCCATTCCTGCCGATGCCGTGTTCTCCGAAGACGTGGTAGATCTCTTTGCAATTTCTGATAAAGGACGATTCTACAAGGGACTTCTGCATAAGCCAAACTTAGTCGCACCGAACAATAAGGAGGGTCGGAAAACTGCGGCAGCTGATGCAGCACACTGCGATGGAATCGGGCCGCAATCGTACGGAACTACGTTTGAATTCGTTACATACGACACGAACATGCATCTTGCCCTTGGTGTTCGTCCATTTTGGTGGGTCCGAGTACCACGAGAGTTAGAAATTAGTGTTGGCGGAGTGCAGGAACCAAGAAGGTTTCGACGACATCGCGAGAACGACCATTGTTGACCAGGAGAAAAGTAACTACTCAGCATACAAGGATTTTTCTTGGACCCGCTTGTCCTAAAATGCATGGGTTCTCCTCTCGGGGCGGCTAGGTCGTTGGTAATTTCATTGTACGACCAAGCACTCCGTGCTCCAAAGACTGCAGCCGTCGATGAAATTGTCGGCCGCTATTATGATGCCCAAGCAAGGTACCTGAAATGTTTCAATCCTTCCAAGCTATATTGAATCTATTCATCCCTCGAAGACACAATAGTTACTTCACAAGATGCAGAAATTCAGATGAGCGCATCTCTTCGGAACCAAATCAGGGCTGTGGAACCTCAAAGGACGCTCATGAAGGTGGTGTTTAATCAGCGAGCTGGATTTTTATCGCGACAGGAGAAATCTCGTCAATGCGGGGAACCGGTTCCACCTGCAATTTAGAAACAGTTTGGTCTGCTCTTCAAACGCTCCAGAATATATGAAGACACTGCCAGGTTTCATACGACCGGACACATGGAGGCAACTGTCGCAAACTACAAGGGTTCTTTGTGGCGCTGTGATTTCCAACGAATGCCAGACTGTTTCCTCATGATGCGGTAATGCTTAGCTTTTAGATGGCTTCCCATTCTATCACGGCGTTTCAGTGCTTTCCCAAAAGTTTGAAATATCTAACATGCATCGGTTTATCGAATCGCGTCATCTCACTACCAGATGGAATAGTGTTTACACGGACATTTTATTTTTTATTCCCAGCCAGGCAGATGTAGATGATGTGATTAAAAAGGCCAAACTATCAGTTCTTTCAGGACAAACCTGAACATACCGAAAGCTCTATCTCCTCCGAGGGGCCGTCCCGTGAAGAATGCCGATAACAAACAGAAGGGATGGTAAGATAAAGGTCCCCAGGCGTCGAAGAAGAGTTCGTACTCCTGTTCACTTTGTCATGAACGTAATTACACAGCCCGTTCATGCCCTATTCTTTAGGTCATTCAGGAAGAGTAAGTCACCCTTGTTTGAGTTTTTCAGAGTAAATTTCACCCTACAGTAATGGAAAGTCACCCTAGGCCTGGGAAATTCGAATGAAAATCCCCCAGTCTCAGTTTAAAGGATAAAAAGCACCCCTGTTCTGCACAGTAAAACTTTATTCACCTGGATAAACGCTCTCGCACTTTCGTGAGCTAGATTTTAAGCAGAAATTTGGCGGATATCCCTGAAGGGACGAGGAAACGGATGGTGCATATTTCTTGATCATGCTTCGTGTTGTTTTTCCACAAAATCGCGGAGTATAATAACAAGTCTAACCCGTCCTAGCATCAGATTCTATACTTATTATTCTCCTTGCTCTGGATCGCGGGTGCCTCTTACTTGTGCCTCTTTTCAACTGCTAGGGCACGTTTACGTCCATTTGTATATATACGACGTCTTTTGCACCCGCGTTGCAGCACGTTTTGCGTGATGCTGGTGAAGTCGCCTTGAAGTTGCTTCGGAGCAGCGGATTTGCCGAGTACCTTGGCCATGGTTGGTGTGGTGGGTGATCGAGTACAGGAGAAGCTGAGGCAAATTTTCACTTCGTTTATCTTTGGTAAGTACTGCACCGTGATGAGGATTTGGTCTCCTATCCCTTAAGCTCAAAATGTACATGTTTGTCCAGAAGGAGATTTCCCGAAGTCTAAAGTAGTGCTATTTTGGTCTGACTCTTTCATACAATCATATGTTGACAGGCCACGTATTGCCTTTGACGTCGCAAAATATATGGATCATCAGAACTTTTTTGGCCAATGAGAAGGCGTGACGTTGCCGTACACGATGTCATACGACAAAAAAACGATTGTAATATTCGGACTCATCGGGAGACCATCCAAGTTCGTTTCGTCCAAAAATAGTTACGTGCCCTTTTTTTACATGATTCGGAGCCAACCAAATCATCAAAGGGTTCTCCAAACTGGTTTCACGTACAGACCGGAGGATCTTTCTTGAATTTCTATTTCGAATTTCGGATAGAAATCCGAATAGAAACAGCCATTTGTGGCCTACTTGCCAACAAAATAGGATGAAATCGTGCCATATCGCTCCTCAATGGAAAATCAACTTCGCTTTTTGAAACCAGCTTTCCTGCACCATATCGAATGCCTTTGCATCTGAACTACTATCACCATATTGGGCCGCCCTCCTGAACTCCTATTTCATGCACATCCGCGCGGCGCGTCGCACCCGCCACGCCGCAAGCAGTACACCCATCCGTCTGTGGTGCACACATTCGCGCGGCTTGCGCATATGCGTGCGTGCGAGCACTACCGCACTGCTCGCGCCCTGTCAAGATGCGCTTTTACCCATTACAGTGACGCGCACCTACACTACTACAATGCAAGCGAACTCTCGCGTGATATGCAATCTGGTCTGCTCGACTTCACTTGCATCGCTCGCGTGTAATCCTGCCCGCCACTTGCGTCCACCAAAAAGATATATATTTGCTTTATTTAAGACTATAGAAATAGAAATAGCATTTCTTGCGGTAGACTCGTATCTTTTTCCATCCTGCAGGAAAATTGTGAAGGATTTTCTAAATCAAAAATTGAGATTCAGAAATGATAATCGAGAATTTCCCGGCGATAGACAGGGCCAATTTATTTCCTGCATGGTTTCAATTTTCAATCAATAGAAATAGAAATAGGGAATCAGGTGGAGACAGCATTAGATAGCTTTGAGTGTAATAAGAACCAATTCTCGTAAAACTGATAGATTGAGAATAATTTAATTGGATAAAATTCAGAATATAAATAGTAAGAATTCATAAAAATGGAATCATTAAATGATTTTAAATAAATTAAATTCAAATTTTGAAGTATCGAAACAAACAAATAACGTGTGATAATTAGTATCAATTTATTATCATTATTGAGAAGATATAAAGTTTTATTTCCACTGTCCAGATAAAAATCAATAGCGATTAGAAAATAGTGTCGATGTTATCATAGAATTGCCGAATTACTTATTCTTGTTACTTCACATTATGGCTAGACTATGGTTTCAAACCTGACTGTACTAAGCTGCAAATTTACTTCTCGTTTAGGGCTTGTGGATGCTGTGCCATTTTTAGTGCTCAACAAGTGGACGTTAAAATGCATTTGAATTAAATCTGAACGGTTGTTATGCAAGTGCCTTAATATGGTCAGAAACAGAAAAAAACGTGCTCTGAGTAGGTTGGGGGGTGGGGTTCTCTGCAATTGCCGGCAGAGTATGCAGTTCCCACCGATGTGAATATATCGATGCGATATGGACTAACCCACAGAATAGATTGATAATATAGTGTAACGGGGTTATCCAACAGACAGTAACCCTTTTCACGGTTTAATACGGTTTCTGCACAAGTGAGTATCCGCACATCGAGCGAGCCAGATCTCACGCGCGGTGGGAGGTGTGCCTGCACGGCGCTTTATGGCGCGCCGTCCGCCCAACCACCCAACCACCGAACCACCCAACGACCCGATACCGCCCGCCGCCAACGCCCGCCTGCCCCGCGACGACCGCCGCGACGACCCCGCGACGGGTGTTCTACGTTGTGTGCTCGACGGCACAAACCGATCACAATTCAAGCAAGCGGCACGACTCTCCCTTCTTTTCTCACTTTTTCTCGTCCTCTTTGCCTCCACTTTTTCAACCCACTTTCTCTCTCTCTCTCCCTCCCTCTCTCCTTCCACTATCACTCCAACTCACCCAAAGCCAAATCACCCCGTCTAACCGCGCCCGCGCCTGCACCGGCGACACGCGACCCCTGCGACGCGCCCGCGACGCCTCCGCGCGCCCGACGTGCGTGCCTGCGCGCATGCCCGCGTCCGCGCGTGAAGTAAGTGCATGAGCAAAGCGAGAGCACAAAGAAAGAGGCGAGTGCGCGAGTGCCCCGCGACAAGCGCGCGAGAACAATGTCGCGCCAGGTGCTCCTCTCCCTCCTATTCTTCCTGGCCTCACTAGCACTGCACCTCACGTTCACGATCCCGTCGCTAACCTCTCGCTTCGGCACCAAAGACCCTCCTCCGTCACCGCAACCACCACCACCACCATCACCACCCACGACCCCGCGACCACCCTCCGGCCTCGTCGCCTCCACCTCCGTGCCCGCCCCCCGCGTCTCCCCCACCTCCCCGCGACCCCCCCGCGCGCCCCCCCTACCCTCGCCCTTGCCGTCCGGCACGCCGCTCCCAATCGACCCCGGACAAGACGCGCGGCTCAGCAAGTACGCGTCGTGCGTCGCCGGCTTCGTCGACGACATCACCGCGTACAAAACGTGTCTGGACCGCCACGCGGGCCGCAGGTGCTGGTTCGACCCGCGCGTCATGAGCGATCAGCACGACTCGCACAACTGTCTCGCCTTAGTGTCCGGCGTGCACGTCGCGAGCTTCAACGCGCGCGTCATCCGCCGGGCGCACGACGTGTGCTACAGCTATCTCGTCACGCTTGGCGAGTGTCTTGGCTTGGCCGTTCAGATGGAGGACCTTTCGCCGTGCTTCCGCAAGGAGGTCTTTGCGCGCTTCGGCCTGGTTGTACGTGAGTGTAAGGCCGTTACGCAGTTCACGGAGCCGCGGGGTAGCGCGATGTGGAGGTGATTCGTTGCTGAGACGGTTGCCCTGCACAAGGTTCACTGCGTGGATTGCGGGGGTGGGTGCGCGCGGGGAAGGGAGATGATGTGGTGAGCAAGTCTAGACCTCGAGGCGGGGGGAAAGAGCTGATCTCGCCGGCGGCGAGGAAGATCAAGAAGCACGCAAGGGTGTGTGTGTCTTGAAATGTTTTTGCACTGTCAGCCCGACCCTCCCTTTTTTAATAGAAAAAAATGGAAACCAAGCAACAATTCAAAAGTGACACGTCAGCAGTAATGTTTTAGGTCCTATTTAATGTAGCCCGATCTGCCTGTAACATAGTCATGCTGCGTAATCGTTTACTGCATTAAAAGCTATACTAAACCTTTTATTTTTCTTTAAAACCCATTTAATTTCTTTCGAAAAGAAAAATATATACGCCCGCTCACCGTCCACTGATATATTATATACAGCAAACGACATGTGTAAAATTCTAACCATTAACTGATGGCTCGCTGTACTAAAACCGAGCCTCCTTCACAACTTTTTATGTTTATTTCAGAAAATGCAAAAATATGACTTCAAATAGAGTGTACACAATCGACAGTTCTCCAATTTTCTATGGAATCATGACACGACTTTCATTTCTTTGCATTTTCGTTTTTTTCACGAGATATTTTTCATACACCGACGAAGACGCTCTCCCTTTTTTCAATCTGCAGAGAGTAGAACCGCAGACTAAAATCTGCTTGATGTTGTCGCTCGAAGTGAATAGAGTATTCTTTATAATGCCAAAAAAGTGAGAATGTTTTCAAGTTCTTTTCTTGAATAATTGCTGTCAAGTCGCGTTCGTTTGTATGGATGACATTAAAAAAATCATCCCTATCCTAAATAGAAGCTTATGTTCGATGATAACCTACCCCAACAGGATACATATAGAACATCAAATCGCATGCAAAATTGGCATACATTGTGATTACGAAATTGCCACATTCGTTTCTCTTTCAATTCTTGAAAAAGGGAAAATTTCTTAAGACTAACTTTTAACGTATTAACCCTTTGTTCAAACTAACAAATTAAAGTACTGAGCCGCAGTTGATTCAGATTATAACCTTCCATATTGGAATTTTTGATTTCCGACACTTAGCATAGTTACGGGAATCGCTGGCCGATTTAGCTGTTTTGAAGTCTGGCAATGTTCGGATCGACCCAGTTTGTTTTGATTACGAGAAAATTAATTCATAATTGACCAAGTTTTTTGCTTTTCTCAGATTTACGAATTCTTTGCCGTAAGTCTGGCAAAACCTATTCAAACCTTTCTTGAAGACGTATACGGCGGTAAATTTGCGATATGCGTGTCTAAAATTCTATTTTTACTCTAAAACTTAATTGTGGCTAATTCATATTTTTTATTGCATGAGTGCATGAGATACTAAATTAAATTAATTCCTTTTATGCTGCAAAATCCATATATTATAAAAAGTACAATTCACAAATTACAATAATCTTGTTTTCAGCAAAGTAAAGAATTACAATTGGTTCAATAAATTCGTTAATCATCGAAAATCATAAAGAATTAAATCTATTTCTTTTCTATATTTTTATCTGTTTTAAAAACATGCGAGGGTTTTTTTGCATCTTTCAGATGCTTGTAGCACACAATTATGATCCTAGCGGTATTTGATGCCGAATTTATTCAAAATTATACTATTTTATTTCACGACTTCCATTGCGTCGGTGCCGTACGATAACTTGAATCGATCAAATATCTCAGTGTAGCGCAATACATGATTTTTTTAGCTGCTTTCTCTAGAAAGATCGATTCACAGATGAATAATGAAAACCTAAAATGCAAATAATTTAGTTGACACCAGTGGGACTAAAAATGGAAGCATTAAAATTGACCTCTTGACTATATCCAGAGGAAATGACATATTAATTACCAACCAAACATGTCATATTATTTATGGGTTTTTGGAACATGGCATAGAGCATATTTTTTTATTCATGCAAGTTTCATTCTGCTTTTTATCTGTAGGGACGCTTTTGGAAAGCGAGAAATAGATCGGGATGACAAGAATATTGAAGATTATTGTAGTGTATAATTTTGTTTCTATGAGATAAAAATAAGAAGGGAAAATTCAATTATTTTTACGTTGTGCTACCAAGTATCATTTCGGATTATGTAACTACTTGCATAGCGTTCCCAATTTACCACCGGAAGGAGCAATTCCTGACATTGATTGCATCGACACTCGTCAACTACAATCTCAGGCCTTGCCATTTTCCTATGAAGTGTACAAAAAACTTTTTTTTGCTCAAACCTCTGGCTCAGATCTAAGGCACAGAACTACGAGAGTTGTAGTATTAATAAGAATCGTTCTTTGCGTTTTTGCGAGACTCGACACATGAGAAAAAATAGCACAATGATTTTTACTTACAAAACCTTTGAACTCGGTAAACTAAATTCGATTATTAAGCTACAACTTTTTACTCCTACACTATAACAATTCTTGAGGAAACCTTTTACACTGTTTCTCTCAAGAAATTATTATCAGTGAACCCCCGGTTAGCATATGCTACTTCATCAGAGAAGAAAGTGAAATTACCGGGGGTATGCAATATGATAGATGCTAACGCATAGAAGTTTATATCTTCTCAAAGTGGCCCTCGGTGATCGTCTGGGACCTGCTTCGCTGATGTCCGAGCCTAGGCGCATGTGCACACTCGTGACAGGCCTTGCTACAGGCCTCACACAGATTTCGTAATTGTTCAAGAGTCGCATTAACAACGGCAATGCTATGTAACTGTGCCATTACACTATAAACCTCATGTTCATCGCTTCCTTCCCGGCTTTTCAAAACTGTCAAATTAATGCTTTCAGAGGGTCTTTGGGTCATAATATCCCAAAATCAAAGCCGAGTAGAATATGGTGCGTAGTTATGCAGTTGGGCATGGTCATGCGAAAAGCAAAAGGGTTCGAAACTCGTGTAGGGAGAAAAACCGTTGAATTAATTTTTGTCACGGTTCTTTCTCCGCCAACGAGTTTTCTTATGTGCTTATCGCGACTGTGCGCTAAACAAGTGATGCGCTTATTCGGGGCATACTTGAGTAGTAAAGGGTGACACTTTTCATTAAACTTCTCTAGAATACGAATTCATATGGAGACAATTTTTTGTTCAGTACGACCGTAAAAAGAAGAGATATTACCATAATGAATACTGCTATTTTTTGCTGGTTGAACATTGATTAGAACTTTCAAGAATAGAGAATGATCCAAGTAGGATTAGGCTACATCACTATGAATGGGAGTTCAAACGTTGTTGCACCGCGCATTACATTCCTCACCACCACAAATTGAAGTTCGACAAGAGAACAAAAACTTTGCCTCACAAGCAGAACCTGTCAGTGTGCCAACACAGTGCACAAAAGTGCCAGCACATGTGCTGGCACTTTTGTGCACAGTGCTTCGCTGTACTGTACAATGCTTCGCTGTACTGAGTTGTTGTAAAGTGCGGTTATTATAAGAAA
>JAVCKV010149713.1:0-18413 GCA_032274145.1 Herpochondria borealis | reverse complement strand
CCACCTGAGGAGGCCACGCTGACTCCAGCTTTTGGTTTGTGCAAGCCTGCTAGAATTGCTCATCACTTTGATCAAAGTCTCCTCTCACAGGTTGATAGATACGGCATTGATTTGTGGCCCACGTCGTTGCCACGTCCACCTCATCAAACGGCGCTCCAATGGCTGGTACGACAAGATCAACTCAATCGTCCTCGATCTCCACCGCTACAGATTGCAACTCAGGAAGACTACCTTCACCCCAGCGTATTCGACTCTGCTGTCTCGGAAAAGTGTCACTTGAAAGTGAAAGATGTTATTAGAGCTGCCCTCGTAATGAGCAACACCCTCCCACGAAGTAACAAAGGAATCATCTACTGTTGCATTGTAGATTGAGCCAGCTGAAGATGGATTGAGATCTGTCTCAGCCACAGCAATGCGAGCCACGACAAAATCGCCTCCCAACTCCACGGAGGCGCTAAAGTTACCGAAACCCTCCTCGTTACCAGGGAATACCTCGCTGTTGGTAGACACAATGACTTCCGAGTAGCTTCCCTTGCCAGGCCACGGGAAATTAAACGGAAGACTGACCAATTCGTTCGAGTCATCAACACTCGAAATCATTAGCTCGCTTCCGAACCCTGCGACGGGACTAAAGGGAGCACAACGGAGGTATCTCGTAGGACTTGGCGTGCTAGTGGGGTAAGGGCTGATCGTGGGAGACACTGTTGGAGAGCAATAGCTGCAACAGGTGCAATTGACGTTGTCACATTCCACGCTAATATCAGGAATCCTGCCAAACATAAAGTTATTATCACACAGTGAACCAGGAACCGAACCTGTGATTGATGTTGCCGCTTTGGGGATATGCCGTAGACTGCGCAAATATGCCGCAGGTAATGCCCCGCCTCATCCGTCAACATCAGCTGATTGTTGTGTGGAGACAACTCAAAGTTCTGCTTCCCAGAATACAGAACCACTCTTGCTTGTAGGTCAGTAACAAGTTTCCCTTTGGAGACCCACATTTACAACAGCTCCTGTTCTGTTGGGCAGTAGAGATCCTTCAGACCGTCAACAAAGTACTTGCGTGCGTCAACGATGTTATTCCACGCATATTTTCGAAGCTTCGTGCTCAAAATTGAATCTGTAGCTTTGTTGCAACCCAGGGGAAGATGTATACGTCTTCCACCTTGTCTCTTGCTCTTTCAAAATCCCAATCTTCAAAGTCTTGATGGTGCAAGACTAAGAGATAGAACATCAGTTCGATCCCTGCAAACTCGACAATGTCTGTTGTTGACATTGCCTTCGACCCTTTCAGTGACAGCTCAGTGGGGAGAACACGCGCACTGGCTGGCTCACTGTACGAGTCGTTGGTGTCGTCATCACTGTCGTCATCGGCTGTGGGAATCACTTGGAGGTTTGTCGTACGTGTCACGTCGTCGACACGTGTCACGTCAACAGGTGAAACAGACTGATTGTCACATGTTGACTTGGGGATGGCATTGCTGGCATCGAGAAGTGCTCGAATGTCCTTTGCCACCCCAAGGTTGTCAGCAAACTCCGACATAATCATTGGTAAGTCTATCTCGTCAAAAATTCTTGCTTTCAGATTCCCCGCCTTTCGATACCAATTCGTGTGTTGTTGCCTCAAAATCACGGGGGGCAGCTTTCTGTCGTCTCCCATTATCACCCTCGCCATGTCAAGCTGGGTCTTGACGTGAACCCTGTTGTCGTTGGTCTTGCCAAACCAAAAATATCGAGGGCAGCACGGTTTACTGACCACCCCCTCCAGCACACTCTCCAAGAAACTCTCGACAAGACCATATATCTCCATGTGTACCTTCAGAACGTTGGGTTCTGAGCTCAGGAGGTGTATGAGCCCATAGTCTGTTGGCCCGTAGTCACCGCCATGCTTAGTACCGACAAAGCCTTTTTTAGCGTCTTGATGACCTCCCCAATCTGGGAATGGCGGCAGGACAATCCCTCCTTTTTATTCTTTAAGCCAAGTCGTGGGCAAACAATCGTCTCATGAAGAGCCCATTTTGATGGGGGGGGGTCCCATCTGTTTCAACATGGTGATGATGTCGTCCAAATTTTGCATCTCAAATTTTTCGACAAAATCGTTGAACTTTTTTGAACAACTTGGCCCCAACTCCTCATCACTGATACACTTGAGGGGGGAGTTGTTCAAAAAAGTTCAATGATCTAAGGACTTAAACACTCCGGTTGGTGTATTCTGAGCATGCAGGTTGAAGGGTGAAGAAATGAAGCCGCTGCATCATCTTGTTGTTTTCTGCGCATCATGTGATATTGTCGTTTCTGGATCCAGTGCAAAAAAGCACACAAGAGAGACCAGTTTTTGACAAAAAAAGGCTCAATGAAAGCAAGCCAGCTTCGGTGACATGTACATACTATAAGTATTTGTCCCAGGTGGGGAGCGCCCAAGGGATCATGTTGAAAAGGGCTCGGTATGTGCCCGGAGAAACTCCTTAGATGCCCGAAGGAGCCCCCCGCCTGGGATCGGACACTTCTGTAATGTTCTCATGGGCACATACTTTAAGGCAATATTCACATCATAATCAGACACGAATATACTGGGCTGTTTCCGATCCCAAGTGCAATCTAAATATAATCCACCTTCTAAAGGAGGGGGCTCTATTTTTCCTATAGAAAACTGCATCTATAGAGACAGTCCCGCTACCCCCCTACTAGCCTGTAGAAACCTACGAGTATTCTACATAAGAGCTCTAAAGTCAGCTCGGCACAAAACCCACAATTCTGCACCCCTTCCAAAATGACGACCACCTGCAGTCATCCACCATGGGGGCCTCTCCTAGAAAAGAAACTATCAAACGGGAGAGCTATGCATGTGTATCATGAAAGCCCATCTTCCAGTAGCATCCCGTTTGCGTCGATTCGGTTCCGCTGCAGCGTCTAACTCTAGTAGGCTAGCTGGGATGAAAGTGCGCCGTACGATTTCTTCCAACGACAAAGTTTGGTTTGGCAAAGGAGTCCGCGGTCCCGATGGTAGTCACAATATCCTTTCCGAGGAATGGATGTTGGTCATTTGCAGAGTTGGTCTGTTGTATCACAGCATAACGATCGTCTGGGTCAATTTCCGATTCATCTGATTTAATTGAACCAACGAATCTTGCTCCCTCCAGTGATGGTCCCTTCTCAGATCGACTCGCACTGGCCACGTCTGTAATATTCATCTTGACTTCGTTCTCCCGCTCGTGTGCAAGATCATTGTCTTTCTCCACACCCTCGGTTGTAGCGAAGAAGCCAACAAACTTGCTTGGCCAAGAGGGGGTGATTTCGATATCGTCCGAGGTCGTTTTCCCTGGTGTGACTTCCCGTGTGTTCAGGTTTGAAAGCTTACTTGGTCTTGTCAAAGCAGTCTGCCATTCTACCCTCTTGATTTTAGGACCATGCGAAGTAGCAATCACAATCGTAGGCATTCCATTTGGAAGCGGAGGACAGTCGTAGTTTGGTGGATCTGGGATAAGAGCCATGGCCTTAGCAAAGTCGAAATCACCGTTTGAATCAATGGAGATTTCATCGACTGCTAGTTTTGCTAGTTTTCCATAGCCAAGCTTCTTGCTGCCCCCTTCTTCGACAGATTGATTTTCCTTTCGCTTACCAACGTATCTCGAGACTGGTCTCAAGATTGCAACAGGATGTTCGTCGTCTGGAGGCCTCTCAGAACTTTCTCTTGGAGTGTATCGAGGGGTGTCTTCTTCCAACTCGACTTCCTCCACTTCATCCAAACCGGTGGCAGTTCTGTACTTGTCCTCAATAGGCACAACTGGTGTTAAGTCCGCTAACGCTGTAGATACTCTACCAATGTTGTCAACACCGGTATTTTCAACCTCCATAGCAAGAGTGGCTTCCGGTGGTGGGTCAAGACAGATACCTTCTATCGGCAGCTGGTCTCTCGAACCAGAATCCTCTTGCAAATCTACCGCGTGGTTTGAGTGACCTAGCACATCTGGTGTGGCTTCCATTAATGCCATCATTCTCGAAGTACCACGAGGCTCATCGCGTCCTGGCAACGTGTCGGAAGATAAGGGAAGCGCTGATTCGTCCACTTTCGCAATTATGGTATCATCGGGAGGCGCAGGAACCAGTTTTTCTTCTGCGGTATTCCGAGTGGACTCGTGTTCAGTGGAGGGAGCACCGTTTTTAAGACGATCGTAGTTGGGATTCTTTGAGAGCGCGTATCTATCGGGTTCGACGCTGACACCACTAACATGAAAGCCTACTGTCTTGGTCTTTGGGATTTCTGCACTCGTAGGAAAGGCAGTCATGTCATTGCGATAGTGCTCGAGCGGGGAACTCCAATGTCCTCGAGTTTCATCAGCTTTCTTGCGATCCTTCAAGATTCTGGCAGCCATTCTCTCAGCACTTGAGATTGGCCTGTTTGCCGTGACATCGATACGTTTGGACCTGTTGGTTGTTGAAAGAGGGGAGGACAGCTCAGGCACAGGCAAACCTGAAACTAGTCCACTCCTCATCCCAATTGACCTCGACGTCACTGAGATCTTTGTGACAGGATCCACGAATCCTCCAAGAAAATCGGATTTTGGATTTTCACTTTGCATAAATGAACTGATCGGTGTTACAGCGCATTCGTCTTTCTTTCCAGGATGTGCCGCATGAGCGGGAAGACGGTTCATCGCTTTGTCGATGCTTTGAACCTTTGAAGGGTAGATATTTTCAACACTAGAGACTGCCCTCTTTGTCGTCACATCGATCTGCTTGGAACTGCTCATTGTCGAAAGAAGGGAAGACAGTTCAGGGATGGGTGACTCTGGAAACAGTCCACCAATCTTCTCATCTGGCTGCGATGCAACAGTTTCCACCATGATCTTCGCCCCAGAATCCACGTATCGTCCGTGAACGTTAGGAGTTGGATTTCTGTTTTGCTTAGAAGAGCATACTGCTGCAGGAATAGATTCCTCATCCTTTTCCGACTTCTTCGCAGCATCGTCGATGTTTTCAGCCCTTGCAGTGCCCACATCCCTGGCACTTGAGATTGACCTCCGCAGCGAGACATCGACAACGGTGGAGTCGTTTGTTGTCGGAAGAGGGGAGGGTAGTTCAGAAGTGGGCGAACATGACGAACGCAGGTCATCCTTCTTCACATTTGACGTCGACGAGATCTTCACACCAGGATCCGGGTGCCGTTTGAGATAAAAGTTGGATTCGGAGAGATCTTTCTGCTTTGAAGAAATTGTTGGCGCTGGAATGAATCCTTCTTTACTGTCAGAATGAACGACTACTGTTGAAAGAAGAACCATCTCTTCTTCAACAGATGATGGCATGTGTGAAGCGCAACCACTTCCGAAGGAAGCATCTTGACAAACACGAAAGAATGCTTGACCCCCAAAACTCACGTCAATTTTTGGCTCATCAGAACTCATTAGACGCAGCTCAATGTTGTCTGTCTCCGCTCCAGAGATATGACCAGATGGTTGATCAAGTCCGTCTTTAAGTCCAACATTTTGCTCTCCTTCAGAGTCATTATTATTTTGATAGTGATTCTCTCCGTTTCCTTGTCCGCCCATAGCAGCAGGGGAAGGAGAAGGAGAAGGAACTTGGTCATCCATATCTTGAGCAGAGGATAAGAGAAGTTCTTTGCCGCCTCCCAAAATCTCATCACTCAAAGACTTCGTAGCAGTCCCCACAAAAGGACCAATATTTCCCCGTCCCATGGGTTGGCACTCTACAGTGGACGAAACCTGCCCCTCGAGATTGAATGGTTTCACGAAGTCGTCTGCATCCCTGGGTGTCCGAGCCTGAACTTCGCTCATAGCTTCGAATTCAGGTTTCGCTGCAACCGGTTTGTAAGAAGGCAGATCGGTATCTTTGTATCCGTGCTTGGAATCTAGGCGAGCGTCATCACCGCCGATGTCCCCGAAGGAGCCCTCCAATGATGGTAGTGTATCAATTTTGTTGACACCATCGATTATTGGCTCCAAAGGTGGAAGAGGCGAGACGGTTTTACACATACTCGTCGCCCTGTCATCATGATAGGAGTGACACCGGGGTATGTCTTCTGATGTATGACGATCACTATCGTGCATCATATTGGTCGTCGCTTGACCATGATATGAGCGACATCGAGATATTTCATTTGATACACCCCTATCGCTAGCAATCATTGGATCGTCCGGAGAGAGCTTCTCTATGCGACTGGCCCTCTCCTCTAGTCCTGGTAGTACAGGAGACGCCAGGTCTTCAGCATAGTCACGTACTTGAGCTAGATTTGGAAGCGGGACGGCAGTCGTTTCGTTGGTTATGAAGCGGTCGATGGAGGTTGCTGGTGGTCCCTCAGGAGGGATCTCGAGAGGCGATTTACTCGATCTTCCGGAGTAGCATGCAGGGCCAGCAATGTTGCGGGCCAATGTCTCGCCATTTATGAAGTGACCTCCTCGAAGGCAGTCATCGACATCCGGGCCGCAGTCTTGTAACTTCTTCAAGGCACCATCTCGCTGGTTTTGGTATTGTTTTCTGTATTGGTCATATTTGCTTTCGAAAAACTTGCGTCGTATTTCAGTGGTGTTCTCGATTGGAGCAACCGGATCCATCCTTTCGTTTGTGATCAATCTCATCACGCCATCCTCAACAAGAGAAAGGGAACTGCTGCTTTCGGCAATACACATCGTGTCCAGATGGTCAGTTATGTTTGCACGGGGCTCGCAATATTGAGAAGAGTGGCCTGCAGAGTTTGAGGCGCCTTTCCTGTTGTCAAGACACGTCCACCCTGTTGACCCAGGCGATGATCCACCAGCTCCAGGCCCTGAGGTTTTCTCTAGAAGCTGCTGCGAAGGTCGGGCGGTTCGTGAGGGTGATTCTGGAAACGGTTTCACACGGGTGATTCGTGGGGACTTCATAATTGGTGATTCTGGAAACGGTTTCACACGCATCTCTTTCTTCCCAGGTGTGCCTCCATCCTGTCCAATAGGAGACCGCGAGGCATGTTCTGATCCCAAAGCCGGGACAGGCTGTATCTGATGACAATCTGCGATTGCGCGCGACTTGAAGCCAACTTCCGCAGCCACTGCATTTGTCAAGTCGCGAACGCGTCCTGATACTGCCCCACAGGCATCCACTTCGGTGGTAGTAATCTTTGGAGACGCGGAACCCCTTAGTAGCGATGCCGCACTAGCCAACGCGGTGGTGGTATTATTCGTGGGCGCAGATTTCTTGACAGGCGAAGCCGGTGTATAGATGGAATGGGCGAGGGCGATCGCTCTAGCAACACCGGGTATTTTTACTTGGGGTGTACTCTGATGTTCACCCTGTGCCGGAGGAGGCTCTCTTCTTTCCGTGCTCATGTCAGTTGCTGTGCACTGATTAGACGACGTGTCGACGTTTCTCGACTCTTCGTTGGCGCGTCTGGGTGACACTGGACTGGCGGGTGTAGCTAGCTTGCGAGGAGGAGCAACACTGGCGTGCAGCTTTGGATCGACAGCTACCGCGACCTTTCGAGTAGTAGGCGAAGGTATCGAGTTCACTGAAAAGCCAGGACTTGACAAAGCCCGTCGTTTCAGCATTTCGTCAATGCTCGCGTCGAGATCTTTCGACGTTTGCTCAAGCCAATCGTCGCTCGAAAGAGTTTCGCATTGAAGTGAAGGTGGAAGCCCCACTCTTCGTTGTCGCGCGACCCTTCGTTGTCGAAACATCGACTCCATGTCGGCATTCACGCCACCATGCCTCGATTCAATCACCATGGTTGCTTGGAAAAGGACCTGTGAGGTAAATTCGATGAGATGTGCCGTAGATTCTTCTTCTTGGTCCACATCAAGAATTTTTTGCGTCTGCAGACGGATGAAAGGGGGGGTCAATATCGGATTCGGCGAGACAAAAACATATGACATCTACAGAAACGCAGGATTGTGAAGCGTTGGATATGGGTTATTTAGGAAGGACGTTATTTATCTTGTCGATACTCCGTGTTTTGTATCCCCTTTGGAGAAAAAGATTCAAATTTGATAGGATGCTCATGTCCGTTGAATTTTCCATAACGCATCGGAGATAGGACTCAATTTCGGAAGTCACGTCTATGACACACATACAAGTAGTGACAACGAAGTTCTGAAGTTTTCTCTAGACTATTCGTAGACTATTCACCTACCTTTTCTTCTTGTCCCCTTGTTTCATCGCTCCCCTGGAGATCAATCGCACCCTGTTGTCGTAGTATAAGTAAAGGCCAAATGGCATTTCTTCTGGGACACTCTTCTGGTTGATCGCTTCGGTAATGATCCACTGTGCCATTGGCCTCTCGGTGCGAGCTGTGACGTTGTGCACACTACGTGCCAATGATCTATTGGAACGATTCCAATGGCTAGCCAACTTTTGGTTTCATGTCATGGACATTTTGTGTGTCAGCAAAAGGGCTCCTTGTAGAAGAATACTTGGAACAGACTTGCAACAAGGGGGCACTCGAACGGATGGGGTGGTTCATGATTGGTTTCGGATTCTTTGGCAGCTCCAGCATACCGAACTGTCCTTTTTCTTTCTAGGAGGGTACGGAGTATATTCTATGGAATCAATCCTGAAGTAGCGTTCAGTCGAGTGGCCTTAACAAATTGAAGCCACTGCCTTGCACTCGAAATCGTGAAGGCGCCAGGAATTTGGTTTAGACGCTGCTACACCACCACGTATACTGCCCAAGCATACGCTTGATGCAAGTGTCACACATTTGACAGAACAGGTTAGCAAAGGTAGCACGGAAGGCGCGATCAGAGCGGTCTGGTTGGGTGGGTGGTGGAGCTGGGTGGCATTGGGAGGTAGTCGTTTTAAATAACACGTTCTCTTGGTACAAAAGGCCACTAGCTCGCTTTTTGATAGCACGTTTCGTGTTTCTCGGGGCGGACTGTCACATCACAGGTCGGAGAGGAAGCACCCTGGCGAAGCAGGTGATGCTTTGACATCAGACGACTGCTCGATCGCAGCTATGGCATGAAAACGAGGGACGATGACTTGGAAGGTGCTAGTCTAGATCCAGCGATTGGCATTTCCTTGTCTGCGTCCTCCAGATCATCTGCTGGGTGCAGTGCGGCCCGTACTTCCCTGAGAATCTTGAGGTAGTTTGGATCCGTCAAGGAGAAGCCACAGAACAACAAATGAGTCGTCAAGAGATTGGCCTGCACAATTCCCGCCAACACTTTTCGTTGCGCATAGTCCTTGCCGCTGAGGACTATGCGATCGGGGTGAGACACGCAGCCATGCAATTTCAGCAACCACTCGGAAGCTCCTGGAATTGGTTTGTGCGGGAGAATGGAGAGCTTTGTGTCGGATGAGTGCTCGGCAATGTTACGATTTCGAAAAGTCCACTCAATCAATTCATCATAGTTTGTGGTTACAATCGATTTGGAGGGCAGTGATACGAGGAGCGCAAGGACCAGCGACGGTTGGTACTTCGGGTCTTGTAGCATTTTGGCAACTCGCCGCTTGAGAGACAGTTTCAATCCGTTTCTATCAGCTTTCGAGTCAGCAATTCGTTCGAGTTCATCCGCCATCGTCAAGGGGTCCCAATTGTAGTTGTCTCCAACGCAGCGCTCGCTAGCGTTGCCAGTTGGATTGAATAGATCTTCAATATCGCCAAGTAGACCAAACCAGCTTGGAAAACCAGCGGCAATGGATGTTCCTGCACCTAGGAACAAGGACAAGTGTCCACTTGCAGCATGCTTGGCAAGATCCTCGGCAGCGTTAATCTTTTCCTTGTCTAAAATGGATGTCGGTTCTTCTCGGATGCTTTGGGCATGAGCATAGGTTGCTTCGTCAGCAGCTACAATGACGGCATCTACGTCGTGCTTCGCAACAAATTCGTGAAGCACTTTGAGCAGGTTTCGAACAATCTCACCAGTCAAGTCCCCAGCGCCCCCACCACCCGTTCCAATGACTGGTAGGGCAAAGAGATGTCGCTCTCGGCGGTTCAAGGGATCATTGTCTTTGACGAGTGAGTAGGCTGTATCCAGAAACTGACGGACTGATTCCATGAGACCACTAAGGTGTTTCTCAGTATCGTATCCATTTATGCCTTGGGACAGAGAGTATTCCATTGAAATATCTGTCGGTAGGATGATTGGTAGGCCACAATTGATAGGCAAGTTGTCCAGTTGAGCGACTCGTTTGTTATCTGCATGACGGTGGAACGGGACATTCCACTGATCGCTTCCCAATACAATGTCCCATAGAGCTAGGTTATGTCGGCGGAGGTTTTGACACCACCTGGACCAAATGCAACCTTGAAGAGTATGTTTCGACATTACTACGGGGCAAAGGAACGCATCGCAAGACAGTTCACAAACGGAGGAGTTGCAGACAAAGACATGTCCTGGTATTCGAAACAGTCGACGAAAGTCCCACAGCGCCTCTGCAGTAGCCCCTGCTAAGGACTTCATCAAATTGTCTTGGTAATCAGGGAGCCTCTTTGAAATAAAGTTTTTGAGCTGGTTTGTGTCTGCAGGGTCAATCTCTGACAACGCAGCTGCTTGTCGCAGTGGAAGTACCCTTGCGATATGTCGTGTAATTCTCCTCAAAGAGAGCGTAGCTTCGTCGCAAAATGGGTTCATATTGACGTTGGGAGTATCTGATTCTGTAACTACTCCTCCCTTTCGAACGTCTCTTAGTCGTTCAATTTACTGCTGCTTTGCAAAATCGAGCTTTTGGTATCCAAAGTTATCTTGCAACAGCGAACATAGAGTCTTGTACGCTTGTGAATCCTTATTTTTTAAACCCAGTGGACCTTTCATTAATTCTAAAATCCCATCCTTGAACTCTTTCTTGTCAGGTGACAGGATAGAATCAAAGCGATCATCCAGCAAGAACCGAGATGAGGATTGGCGCGACGCGTGCCATCCCACCTGATCGAGAAAGATCTCTTGAAACCTTGCGGCTCTAGCAATAGCAATCTTGCTGCTAGGCCGCTCTCTTCCCGGTGATGTCTGATCCATGCAAAGAAAGTTGACACTGAGTCCCTTTCGATCGTAATCGCAGCGAGACTCTGGTGGAGCGCTCCAGTGATCAAGAGATAACGCTGTTGCCATTCCATCCTGAAGGCTATTGTTCTTTTCTTTTGGCATCGTTCCGCTTGTTGCAACTGGCAGCAGAAACGAAGCAAACGCCTGAAGAGGCTGTGATCGAAATGAAGCGAGCGCCAAGTCAAAGTTGCACAACCAATCAGAAGAGGTACGATAGGATCACCCGCAGTCGCTCGAATGCAACAATGTGGGTCTCGCAGGAAAGGCAGGAAACGGTGAAGTGGTTTTGTAAGGAGATGGACGATCAATCAGTGGAGAAACGATGCGAGCAATTCAGTCTCTTTGCCACAACAATGTGTGCCTCCTGTGGTGTGCCTCACGGCGGGTTCTCGTTGTGGGCGAATGGATCACCCATTAAAATAGCGACAGTAGCCTCTCGTTCAGTGATGGTGTGAGCTCCTCCCTCGCAAGAGCTCGGAATATCAAGTCGTCTCCAAGAAACATAGATACGCGTAGACCACTCTGTAGGCCTTGTAGAGTCTAACCGCGAGCATACAGTAGAGTACCCTTCGAAAGGTACAGTGATTTGCCGCAAAATACGGGCTGGGTGAAAGAACGCACTCTGGCTAAAAATATGACCGAATTGAATGGTGAATTGTAGGCTTGCTCATAATGTTGCTCAGAAGGCCGTTTGATGCTACACGTAGCTTGCTACGTGCAGAGCAGGCGCTTCCTTTGGTCTCCGTGCAATGATGGATTGCGGCGTGGCGGATTCATTCATTCATTCACAGCGGCTGGTACAGTACTTGTAGTTTTGGACTGGTGGTGCGAAACTGCGCAAAAAAGAACAGTTAATGCTGGGACGACCGCAGCGGCTTGGAAAGATCATTGGAGTGGGGTGCCAAAAGGTTGAAGTGCCACTCTAGCACCACCGATTTGTCGCAAACATTCACTCCAAGCAACATGACAAATTGAATATGAGTTGAATGCTTTTGAGTATTCTTCAACAAAGACGCCAAGAATGTATGTGCATAAGCTGGCTGGATTGACGGCTTCTCAGTCATCGATAGCGCTGTTGATGTTGGGAGCAGGAAGCTCAAAAGATTTAAAAAGATTGTGGTCTCTCGGTTTGTTTTTGACTTGTATGTATTGGATTTGCCTTTATGGTCGTCGTAGTTGTGAACCACTACGTATGGAAGCTCTGGACCACAAGGATACTTCTTAGAAGTTGAACTCGTCGCCCAAAGGATTGAATGAGTTTGTTTGAATACTTGAACATTCCAAGTTAGCACATGTCATGGATGTGACCCAAAGCCGCACCGATGCTCTGATTCACGGAAATCTTGCTTGAGGGTTCATGCAGGTGGCGTAGTGGCTTAGCTGCTATTGATACGAAGTACGTAGCCTACTACTGCGGGCTTGTGACCCGCCGACACTTGGTTAGTAGCACATGGAAGTGACATGCAAAAGTGACAGATCTCAGAACAAGCTCTGTAGATGGTACCAGCTAGTGTTGGCTTATGCCTCCCATGCCGTCTTTACAGCCTTGCGGCTGTCTCAAAGCGTTATTGGTGTTTTAGAAAAGAAGCAAGCAGGAAGGTCAAAAGTGCCGTTTGCGTAATTGGTGCGAATTTGCATGTACGACGTACGAACGTAGCTTAGTTCTGGATCAGAGAGAATGAGTGGAGCGTACCTGGCTGGGGGTAGTCTGCTGTACTTGAACATGACATGCTTTTGACTCAAAAGCCGTTTAGGTAGGTTCTAGACTACTTATGGTCCCGAACAAAGTGTTCGCCAGGCGTTCGATCTGGCTGCAGTCCATGGAAGTGATACATAGTCAATTGGACAACTTGGGGGAGTCTTCCGAAGGCTACACAGGTACCTGGTTGAACCACGGTCACACCACTTGGCTGGACTAGATGGCAGTGTGCTCGTCGTCTACCATAGTACTCGCCGTCAATCATGCCCCTGGCATTGATGAACCATGCCCTCTCATACTTCTCTTGCCACCTGCATCTTTCTTGATAGTTCCATGCGTGCCTGCTTCATCTTAGGCGTCTGTCTTAGTAGTTCTATTATGGATGCCTCCTCCACGTCTCTCGCCACTGGCGGTTGATAGTTGATACAGTATGCCCTGTCTCGACTACACCCAACACACAGCCAAAAAAGCATACGTGGAGACACTTTTGTGGATGACTATGCATTCTATTGTCCATACTCCAATCAGTCATTATCGAACCACGACGAAAGCAGCTCAAGTATTTATTCGTAAATGCCCGTGAATGGGTCATGCAGACAAGCTTCTGGCACTAATTGCTAGTCGGCCTTCCTTTCTTGCTGATACTTTGAAACATGCTCCATGGATCCACAATGTACATGTAGAACATGCCTGAAGATGGCACGGGGCACATTGTAGAAAGAAAATGTCAAACACGTCTCATCTATTAAGCCTGAACCTTGTATGACAAACGTGATCAATACTTGACTGTACGGCCTTTTACGTATAAGAGTCATCGGACTGTCGTCGGGTCCTTCTTGGTATCGTACGATTAGAGGTTTCGGGGTTTTCCCTTGGGTGTTTGCTAACGCATCAATCCCTATTCTTTCTTCGCACAAACATAAGATCGCCACTTGTCCATCACTTCTCTCTTCGTAGCTACACTTCTTTTTATTCTCATCATCTTATATGACTACTACCATGATGGCTGCTTCTTCATTGCCTACACTAGAGTTTCCAGTGGATTTCGTGGCTACTGCCAACTCGGACATGAGTGTTGAAGAACGTGTTGAGAAAATGATCGAGGAAAAGGAACGACGTGCCATGGAGGCTTGGATCATGATGCCTCGATTGTTTGATGTATGGGGTAAGTTCCTTGTTGTTTTTGTTGTTGTTGCTTAGTTAGTTAGTTCGTTACTGTGGATCTACGTATGTAGTGCTGATTGCACGAGTCAAGATACCAGTGTTCTAACCCCCACCGCCCCCCTCCACATTAGACACCGATGCCTCTGGCACACTGGACAAGAATGAAGTCTTTATGGGCGTTGAAAAGTATTGCGATGCACGAGAAATTGCCTTTGATTCGAGGGCCATTTCCAGACTATGGGCTCAAGTCGATGACAATGGTGATGGCGTATTGGATCGTCATGAATTTGCAGTCTTTCTAGCGCGCTACTGTGAAGCAGTAGGCATTGCACTCGATGACATGGCCATGGTGGTGCTCTCGCAATTGGCCGAGTCAGCCATGGACGATCAAAGTTCGTCCAAGGACGAAGATGACGAAGAACCAGAGTCCATCTTGAAACGATTGTCCATGATTGGAACGAGAAGACCCACAAAGAGAGCCAGTTGGGCTGCTCTCAAGGTGCAGTCGGAAGATTTGACACAAAAACCAGCGAGTCCGTGGGAAGCCATGAAACTCAACCTGGCGCTCAAGCAGTTTCAGCAAGCAAAGGATTCCAAGGATCCGACGGACAAAGCAGAGGCTGCCGAGAATCTGTGGAAAAAGCTGGACAATGCCATGGTGGAGCGAAAAAAGAGACTGGAACATGCTCTGAGCTTTGAATCATCGACAAGCTCCAAGAAGGTGGCGATTCCAGCGGACAGCCGAAAGCCTCCCAAGCGACGACACACGTCAAAGATTCAAGCCAAGTCGCTCGATGGCTTCTTCAGCTCAGTAGGACATGTGATTGAGAAGAACAAGTCTCATCGCGAGTCGTTTACTCAAGCTACTGCATCAACGTCGGGCTCGTCTGCCGAATACAATCTGTCATCAAGAATCGAGTAGGATGTGCATCTATATCATGAGAACGAACGAACGAACGACTGCATGAATGAATGATGCACGAATGTGGCTGTATTTTTAAAATTGACGTGAATATATAAATATCTATACGAGAGAGCATGCGCGATGAAAACGCTAGTTCTTAAAGAACAACGTAGATGAGAAGTAGGAACTGATTCATTGTCACCATAGCGCTTAGAACGAATGGCGTGCGGGCTGATGTTTCGCTACACGTAGTCCATCAAGAACAATATAGATGAGAAGTAAGAATTGATTCAGGGTCAGCATAGCGCCTAGCTAGAACGAATCATCGCGCGCAGGCGCATTATAAATAAGTACCACCTGCCAAGTCATCTCGTCCATCATCCGCATGGTAGTTATGCGTGCTATATACTGCTACGATAGATGGGATTGGTGAGTCATCACATCATACCAGGTAGAAACTAATCTCCTGGTATTAGAAATCCGGCATCCCTTTCACAGTCGTGGAGGTTTCGGGTTCTTCCGCCACCCGTAGTTACTGATGATGCTATTGTGGCGAAAGCACGTTGTTGCAAGTCTGCTCCAAGTGCATCATGTACTCGTTTTAATGATGGGAAACGTACACGTTGTGGTGGCCCTAAATACCAGGACAAGGCCTGTTGCACTGCCGTTGTGTTCAAGCAATTCGAATGAATGTCATCAAGGAAGCAGATGCTTGAACATTGTGCGAGCAAGGACCAAAATGGATCGTGCACCTCGGTCGCGGCCTAGGTATAGGACCGTTATTGTATTAGTGACTTCAACCCTAACCCTACCCTACATTCGTAACCAGCAGGCCGCGCTAATTCATATCTCCCACCTCTGCTCGAGAGGCTCGTTTGTAGTCTACGCCTCCGCCAAAAGTCACTACACTCTGCATGCGTCCTGAAAGCTTCTCTTTCTGAGAATAACGCGCGTCAGTGCGGCTTTTGAGTCAGTCACTTAGTATTACATGAAATATGCAAGTAGACAACCTCATTCAGATTTTTGGGCGAAGTAGTGATCAAAAACTACCAGAAGCATTACCTGTTGGCCAGCGGATGGATGACAGACCTTTGAATTGGCATGTCAAAAACCGACCACATCACTTCGCACAACCTCCCGTCTGTCACTAAAATCCCCAGGAGAGAGGCAGTAGATTCGTCATTCATTCATTCCAATCCTCTCGCTATCTCTCTTGTCGTACTGTAGAGTGATCAAATAGATCTCCTCTACGTCTGGAGAGACAGAAAGTGTGTGAGAGCGAGAGAGAGCACAGTGACAGAGCATGGCTATGATATTATGAAGTTTTGCTCAGGCGTGAAGTACACTTCGCTGGTTGTCGTAATACTACTGGTGGCAAGTTCACTAATAAGTTTCTTGTATGGGGGATCTCAAATGACTGCCTTGAAAGACTTATCTCTGGACGAGATGACAGCAACAGCAGCAACGGCGATTTCGAGTGCAACGCGGACTACTACTACTGATGCTGCTACTAAACCAACAACCGCTACCCTATTACAGAAAGGTGCTGTTCCTGTAACAGCACAGGACCCATCTATGCTTATCAACAACAACAACTCTGTCCTCCCGCATCATCATCATTGGTCGAATGTGGCCTTTCTCGATCTCTTTGACTGGGAACTCGCTAGCCTCGTTGGTATATCCTCATCCGTTTCGAGGAGACCCCTAGCCGAAGCCAGTTGCCAACCACCATCTGACATTCCCGCTCGTTGTTGTATTGGCACGGTGGCAGGTCGCGAACGTAAGAATCGGCCCGAATGTCGAGGAAAGACGCTCCAACAGTATCACTCGATGCGAGACGACGTGTTGCTGCAATTGCAACAACCAGAACAAGCTACTACTACTACTACTAGGAGTACACCAACGGATCATCCACAGACAATGAGTTGTGACTTGTGCCGCATCATGAGTCTCGCCTACGAGCACAATCTAACCTTTGGAATTCACGGCGATTCAATGACCCGTCAGTTCCTAAATGTGCTGGAGTGTTCCTTACTCCGTCGTGGCTATCAAGTCAATGTGACTCGCTCGCATCCCCCACTTGAAAACCACATTTTCATCATTGACTCTGTTGAATGGAATCGATCGGTGGCCATTTACGGCTACATGCAGTACGTGGTACCTACCAATGTATCCCACCCCGACATGCCTGGCAACAACCCACACGTCAATGTGCTGTTGACGGCCTTTGGACTGCACTGGAGCCTTGGATCTAGGCGACATCCTGCCGACAAGTATCGAATCGCCCTCGAGCGTCTCTATGAGCATTTATTTTTGTTGACAAGCAACAAGAACAACAATATTCGACTACTGCTCCATCGAGAGACATCGGCGCAACATTTCGATGGCGATGCCGGAGATTATTTCTTGGCGAAGAATTCAACCAACAACACGTTGTGCGTGCCAATGGATCGACGTGAAACTGCAGGATGGAGAGAAGCTGTCGTCAATCAAGTCGCCACATCCAAGGGGTATCAAGTGGTACTCGCAGAGGACTACTCACCAACGACTGCATTACAGTCAGACGATCATCACTCGTCGCGAGAGAATAACAACCGCACGCTAGTGGTACTCCCCTTTTTCAACACTTCTTCCGAGTGGCACGAGCTGCATCCGTATCTTCCAAGAAGCAACACTCATATGGATTGTACCCACTTTTGTCAGTCCCCCTATCTCTTTTGGCCATTGTGGCGGTCCCTCCGCATTGCGGTAGAGCGCACAGTCATTGCTGGGTGATGCTGGAGAATACTACTTGAAGAAAAGTGCAGATGGATCCCTGCGAGACTCTTATCTAGTAAGCACTAGTACAGTCTTTGAACAATCAATTCTAGAAGTTATTTTCTATGCTAGAGGCACAACGAAAGATGTGCTGCCGCCGCAACACCCTTGTCTACTTCCGTCTTGGTCGGCTTCGGTTGCCAGGCAGATTCTGCGCTCAAAACAGTACACGGGCCGTCTACTTGACCTGGTTGTGCAGGTATAGTTGTTCTTGTTCAGGTATGTCATCACCGCCCTTTTCCATTAACGGCAGTCTCGTTCTTGTCTTCTTGCGGTTCTCTGTCAACAAGAGCCTGAATGTCTACTAAGTGCCGTTAGTGATGGTGCAGCCGAGGAAGATGGTGTGAATGATCGCGAGGAGAGGAAAGGTTGGGGCCGTAGAGCACTTCATGGTGATCGCTGCTTTCAAGTCTTCTGGCAATGCAATTTGTAAGAACAGCAACACGATTGTCGGTTGGAATCCAGCACTTCTCCGAATCGTTGTACTCAAAACATGACGAGTCGGGAGAGGTCCAACAAGAGTACCAAGTTGAATTTCGTCGACAAACTCTGGAACGTCAGAATATCAGCGAGCGCTAAGTGAGTCACATCAATGTTTAATTCGCCACCATCATGCTTGCGCAATCACACGAGGCGGCGTTGGTCGTTGAACGGTTCAGTCTTATTTCAAGTGGAGGGAACAATCAAGAACACAAAAAAGGAGTCGCCTACCTATCCGGGAGCAAAACCGGCCGCGAACAAACAAAGAACACAAAAGACTAGCTTATGCGGGAAAAACAAAGCAGCTCAACCACCACGATTGGAAGGGCCATCTCATGTGCTGCTCATTATATTGTACCGTTAGAACAACAACACCCAA
>JAVCKV010149602.1:0-18414 GCA_032274145.1 Herpochondria borealis | reverse complement strand
GACTGACGAAAATCGTAAAATTCATTGTTCGTCAGTCTTATATCTTACAGTAAGCGAAGCGCACGATCTTATATCTTATAGCGAAGCGATCTCCATTTACACATTCAAATAATTCATCAAAGAATCATATCGTTCCTGCAAACCATCAAAGTAATCTGCTTCTTGGAAGGATGCTTTGATATTATACTCATACCGCTCGAAAGAGGAGATGATACGTTGTAATTTGAAATCTTGTTTATTAATTTTTACGGTTACTTCAATACGTTCATTGTCCAAACTAGAAGTAATAAAAGTACTTAAGATTGCAGCACTTTCCTCTTCTACTATTCTAGAAATTTCCGCTAATGAATAATCTTTTCGATGCATTTCCAAAACGACAATAGTTCCAGGTTCCGTAAACGAACCTGTATTTGCAAAATATCGAACCAAGTCATCTTGTGAAATCAAACCTTTGTAATTACTTTCCGAATCAATTACAGGTACGATAGTCAATTGATATTCACTCAATATTTTTAATACATCATAAAGGTGGTCAGTATCTTTGACATATGGTTTGGTCATAGAGAGTTGATAAGAACCAACAGCCTCTTCAATATCATGTTCTAAAATATCATCCTCTGCAATCAAGCCCAACAATTGTTTATCATTTACAATAGGCAAATGACGAACATAAAAATCATTCATGATGCCTAGTGCTTCCGCACCTGTATCTGAAGTCCGCAAAGGGATAATATTATGTGATAACAAATTTCCGGCAATCATATTTTTCTTCGTTTAATTGTAAATAAAACGTTTTTATCTTGTTTTACGTTGAGTAAAGGTTGTTAAACTTTTCCCAAAAAATCATCCTACTCCGATGAAACAACTCCTTTATTAGATAAATAGTTGTGCCAAAAGATTGACCATACAAAAGCTTCCAAGATAGTTGTAAAATTATACTTTGGAAGTCCTTCTTTTAAATGTAAAAAACAGCGTAATGAAAATTAGGTTGAGGGTGAATTACTGGTTTTACATATAGCCAATTAATTTTAGCTAGATGATTAGGCGAACTTTGGTGTTGCGTTTTCTCTTAGAATGGATTACTAATTTCGTTTAATTATTTCAAAAAGACAATAACGGAATTGGGTATATCTTATATATTTTTCGCTTGAATATGTTTAGGTATATAAGTATATGGGTGTATATGTTGACGAAATAATTTTGAATGTAATACAAATTAAAGGATTCAAAATTATTTCGTCAACATATACACCCATATACTTATACACCTAAACACATTTCTCACCCCAGAAGTTTCCGTTTTTGTAAAACAAATTCTTCTTCCGTCAAAAGTCCTTTTTCTCTTAGTTCAGCAAGTTTGTTTAACTGTTCTAATAGATCATTATTTTGAGTAATTTTTTCTTGTTGAGGAACTATACCCGATTTCATTTTATAACCATTCGCCACAAAACCTTCAAACTCATCTTGAATTCTTAAATAAGCTAAAGCATCATGAGTCTTAATCTTTTCCTTATCCGTAAAACCAAAATCTATGGCTTTACTTAAATGAAAAAATGCTTTGTCTTTATTTTCCATAATGGAAAAGGCACAAGCAATATTAAAATGAGTCGCTACATCTGAATCATCAATAGATAATGATTTCTCAAAATCTTCAATTGCACCTTTGTAATCGTACTCTTTATATTTTTCCATCCCACTCTTTTTGTAGGGATTATTTTTAGGTCGTCGAGAAGTACTGCGAGTTTCTCTCTTAGGTCTTTGTCTTTGCCTTTCTTTTGGTTGAGGTCTTTCTTCTCTTCTTTCACGAGTTGAACGAGAATCGCGTGTTTGTCGAGTAGGACGTTCGTAATCTGTATCGCGACGACGGTAATCTCTTTGCCGGTCTCTTCTTCTTCCATCTGGACCATTTCGCTTTGGTCCTCGAGCTCCACCTGCAAACATTCTATAAAAAATATAAAATAAGATTAAAGGAACTACAAAACCTCCCGCACCTCCAGTAAACATCATAAATGCAATGAAGATGAAAATAAAAGTTGCTGGATTGTTATCGTTATTTCTTGCCATTTAATTTAGCTAGCCAATTATTTAAAAACGTATTATAAATTTCAAAAATACCTAAAGTATATTTTAAAAATACAATATCTTGATAAAATTAAGATTTACCAAAAATAATTAAAATCAAAATGTCAATCAAAATCAAAATTATAAACGGTGAATCACCAATTTTAGTTTTTGATTTTGATTGACATTTTGATTTTGATTGATTTCGATTATTTTTATGAATTAAAAATTCTTCCTGTCAAAAGGGTAAAGTCATCTGGAAAAGGTTGTTCTCCTCTAAATTGATCGATGTGAGCGTAGAGTTTTTTATTAAAATCTTCACAAGATTGGTCTCCGTTTTCTTTGACAAAATTCTCTAGTAAAACTTCATCAAAGTATTCTTCTTTTTCATTTTGCACATCTGTCAATCCGTCTGTGTAAGTTACGATAAAAGCATCATCATCTAATTGCAAATGTCCTGTTTCAACTACAGGTAATTCTTCGAATGAACCTAAAATCGTACAACCTTTTGACAACAATTGAGTAGTGCCATTCATCAACAAAACTGGTGCCGTATGTCCTGCATTAATATAATGTAACACTTTCATTTCCTTACAATAATGTCCTACAAAAAATGTCAAAAACCGATCTCCATCTGTCAAGCGAAATAATGCTTCGTTCAATTGTCGGACCAAGTCTTCCAAGTTAGGATGTCTTCGAATCAGTACATGAAAATTAGCTTGAAAATTTGACATCATTAATGCTGCTGCTAATCCTTTCCCTGATATATCCGCAATACAAAATGCAAATTTATTATTTTCCAAATCAACAAAATCGTAGTAATCTCCGCCTATACCTAGGTGCGGTTTATAGATGCCTGAAAATTCAAATTGTTTATTTTTAGGCAACGCATCAGGGATCAGCATTTTTTGCATATCTCCTGCCAATTCCATTTCTCTATTCAATCGTTCTTGTTGAATTTGACGTTTGAATAATCTTTTATTTTCAATTGCTACTGCGATGATATTCGTAATTGTAGTGATAAATTTCACCTTGCTATACATATCATCATCCTTCCTAAATCCACCAAAAAAACTATACGCAATTGCATTAGATTTATGTAAAACAGGAATAACTACATCAAACTCCTTGATGAGTGGATGATCTTTATCTTCTTCAATATTTTTCAGACGTTGGTAATTAGGAAGCTTATCAGAGACATCTAACTTAACCAATTCTGGATCAATTCCACGGTGGACTTTGCAAGACCAACCTTCTTCTTCTTTGACTAATAATGCCACCTTCTCAACTGCCATTTCCCATGCAACAAACGATGCATACATCTCATACAATCCATCCGCAGATACATTGTTATTAATTGCTTGAGTTATCCCCAACAATCCATTGATTTGTAACTGCTTGAGATTAAGCTCTCGTTCTGTTTTTTCGAGTTGTGACAATTCTCTTTTTATTTTAGATAATTCTGACATTCTACTTTGGAGTTTTATTTTTCAGCTTTATAATTTTTTTAAAAGTAAAATTAACCTATTAATAATGAATAGTGAATAATTAAGAATGAATAATTTCAAAAACCGTAAACCAATATTATTGACAATTATTCATTCTTAATTATTCACTATTCATTATTTAGTTATTGCTTTTTACATCTATCGCATCTCGGAATCCATTTCCTACCAAGTTAAAAGCCAACACCATTAACATAATTGCTAAGGCAGGAATCAATGCTAGAAAAGGTTTTCCACTTAGCGCGTAACCATAATTTTCGTTGAGCATTGTCCCCCAAGAAGGAGTTGGTGGTTTGATTCCAAAACCTAAATAACTCAATCCCGCTTCAATCAAAATTGCCATGGCAAAATTTGCAGCGGCAATAACCATGACTGGCCCTAATATATTTGGTAAAATATGTCGCGTGATAATACGCATTGTTTTAAATCCCATACTTTGAGCAGCTTCGACAAATTGAATTTCTTTTAGAGACATCACTTGCCCTCTGACAATTCTTGCAACATCCACCCACATGGTCAATCCTACTGCTAAAAAAATAATTCCAATACCTCGACCCATTGCAAGGACAATTGCAAATACCAAAAGTAACGTCGGTATCGACCAAACTGTATTGATAATCAACATGACAAAATCGTCGATACGTCCTCCAAAATATCCTGCCAATGCCCCCATCAATAATCCTATCGTCAAAGAAATCCCAACCGCAATCAATCCCACTAATAATGAAATCCGAACACCTAATAATAATCGACTCAACAAATCTCTTCCATATAAATCAGTTCCTAACAGATAGGATTTTTTAATCAAAAAATCATTACGGATCGTTTGTTCTAATTCTGCTAAAGTTGTTTGTTGAGTTTCTTGGTCAATATTTTGAAAAGAAATTTTATCTCCTTCATATTGAATTTTTGAATCATTAGGATTTATTGGAAATACAACATCTGCCAAATGAAAACTTTTAGCATCCCCAAAATTCAATTCGTTGGTTTCTGAATCTCTTCCTGCGTATTCTTCAATAACAATAGAATCGCCAATCATTTCAAAATTATTAATTGGAATCAATCGATAAGGATTTGGTTTCCCAAAAAACATGGTGGTCAAAAAGTTTTGTTTTTCATAAACCTGATTCTTTCTGACTTTCAACATTTGGATAGAAAAACCAGGATTCTTTAAAGCAACTTCTGGCGTTTGATAATTGACATTGGGAGAATTATCTGGCGCAATCAAATAGCCTAACAATGCTACCAAAACACAAATGACGATCCATCCCAAACCGAATAATGCAGGTTTATTTTTTAAAAATCTTCGCCAAGCACGTTGGTTGGGAGATTCGTATTTATTATTGGAATTCTTTGACAATTTGATTATTTTTAGAAAATGAAGGTATGGTTTTTCTAAGAAATGAATACATTTTTGGAATCAAATACTTTCTTCTTCTGTTTCGTTATTAAATCAAATTCCTTATTTTTGATAAAAAACAATTTTATGTCAATTCTTTATAGTGAATATGAGCAACTCGCAAACTTGTTAGCGAGTGCTAATCCAAAAGAACTTTTATCATTTAAAGTTTCTAAAGAAATGGGAGACCGCTATTTAGAATTATCTGATAAAAATAAAAGTGATCTTCTTTCTAGAGAAGAAGAAAAAGAATTATATGACTTTTTAGCTTTAAATCGAATTATTAGTTTGGCAAAAGTAAAAGCCGAAACTTCTAAAAATTCTGAGAAGAAGTGAGTCGTTACATTTCTAAATCTATCCGTACCTCTGTAGCTCAATCCGCTAAGTTTCGCTGTGAATATTGTTTACTTTTTGAAAAATATTCTATTCTTCCTTTTCACATTGAACACATAATTAGTTTAAAACATGGAGGTGATTCAAACATTGAAAACCTTGCTTTTTCTTGCCCTGAATGCAATAACCATAAAGGTTCTGATATAGCAACATTTGTTGGCAAAAACTCATCAAATTTAGTCCGTTTTTTTAATCCAAGAAAAGATAAATGGATTGACCATTTTGAAGTTGAATCAACAGGTATTATTATCGCAAAAACAATAATAGGAGAAGCAACTTTAAAAATATTCAATATTAATCAAGCCTCCTCAATTGAAATTAGACGAATCTTGTTTGAAAAAGGGTTATTGTAATTTCTAAAAAAATACTATTGAAGTTCAAATATGAATCGAGAAATAGTGAGAAATAATTTATGAAAATCTTCCTATTCGAATCTTTCTTCACAGGTATCAAGTAATCAAGATTTTTTCGGAGGAAGTGTTGTAGAGGCAATGTATTGCAATTGTTTTCCTATCTTGCCGAATCGTTTAGCATATCCCGAACATATTCCGACATCATTTCAAACCACACCTTTATATTCAACTGCTGATGATTTTTTTATAGAAATAAAAGATACAATCGCAAACTGGTCGGAAATCAAACTCGTAAAAACACATCAAAAATTTGTTGCCAAATATGATTGGAGTAATTTAGCAACAGATTATGACAACGCATTAGAGAAAGTATGCCAACATTAAATTTCAAAGGACGAAAAATCAATTATCTTACTCAAGGCAAAGGCGATGCAATTGTTTTGCTTCATGGCTTTTGTGAAGATAGTTCCGTTTGGGACAATTTCATTTCTGAATTCAAATCCAACAAAATTATTCGTATTGACCTAATCGGCTTCGGTTCATCAGAAACGGTGGAAAACCCATCCATTGATTATGCTGCTGATTCCGTCAAAGCAGTTTTAGATCATTTGGAAATCCAACAATGTACTTTGATTGGACATTCGATGGGCGGATATGTGAGTTTAGCTTTTGCAAAAAAATACGAATCATATTTGAATGGTTTAGGAATTTTCCATTCTCATCCATATGCAGATTCCGAAGAGAAAAAGATAAACCGTGCAAAGAGCATAGATTTTATTAAAAGAAATAGTCACTTCCATTATATCAAACAATTATTTCCTAAATTATTCCCTCCTGCCTTTTTAAGTAGTAATAATTTTTTAGTAAATAAAATGATTCATCGAGCTAGTAGTTTTTCTTCAGAAGGAATTATTGGAGGACTAGAAATGATGAGGAATAGACCTGACCAATCCGATGTTTTAAAAACAATAAAATGCCCTGTTCTTTTTATTGTTGGATTGGAAGATGATGTTGTTCCTTTGGACAAATGTTTGGAACAAACTGCTTTGCCAGACGTTTCAGATATTCATATATTAAAAGGTATCGGTCATATGGGAATGTTTGAAGCAACCAAGGCCACACAAAAAATCATTCAAAATTTCATTGCATTCTGCCATGACTTTCAAAAAACAAAAGCTACAAAAACTGTAATAAAATAACTGAATGACTTTCCTTACTTTTTTAGCAGCAATTATACCTGGGTTTTTGATATGCTATTTCATTGTTAAGTTAGATAAACATGAAAAAGAACCATTTCCTTTATTGGCAATCAGTTGGGGATTAGGGGTTTCTATTTTTTTTGCAGCAAGATATTTTGAAGGGGCAATTGATGATATGATGATGCCTTATGTAACTGAGCATAATTTAAATCCCAATACTCATCCTGGGATTTTATTTATTTCAGCTTTTATTAGAACAGCCTTTGTAGAGGAATTCTTAAAACTTGCAGTATTATTAATTCCATTTAATCATAAGGCATTTAATGAACCCATGGATGGAATTGTTTATGCGGTAATGATTGGGATGGGATTCGCGATTGTAGAAAATGTAATTTATTGCTTGAGTCCTCCCGACCTTGCATTAGCGATTGTTAGAGATTTTACAGCTGTTCCCTCTCATGCAGTATTTGCAGTTATCTTAGGTTATTATGTAGGCTTGGCAAAATTTAATAAAGCTAAACGAATACAATATATAGCGTTAGGATTTTTCTTGACCGTTTTCATTCATGGTTTATATGATATTTTTCTTTTTCAGGAATATGAAAATTGGTTAATGATTTTAGCAACCTTCGTTTTACTAGGAGGATTGTTTTTCTCTAGAAAATTTATTCATCGCCATCAAAATGATTCCCCTTTTAATATTGATACAGATTCCGATTCTCCTGAATTAGTTTCAGATGAGGACGTAATTGATGATACCGTTAATTTGGAACAAAAAAATGAACCAAGTCAACTAAAAGAAGAAGATAATGAAATTCTTTCCGCAGTATTATTTGAAATGAAAGAGAAGACTGAAGATAAATCTGAAGAGGAATAATTATGTTAAAACAATATTCAATTTCCATAACTTACCATTCATCTAATTCCTAGCTATTCCTTATCTTGCCTCCACAAACTTCTTATTTGGGAAAATACATTCTTTCATTACTTTTGAAACAATTTTAAAACAAAACTCACTTTTAAAACAATTTTTTTTAAAATATTTACACAAATGCTTGTTTTTAGTAAACAAAAAGTTTATGTTTGTGGTATAATAAACAAAAAGTTGTTTCCAAAGATTAAAATTTTTATACAATGTCAAAAGAAAAAGAAGCAAAGCTCAAAGCCTTGAAGCAAACAATGGACAGGCTTGAAAAAACTTACGGAAAGGGAATCGTCATGAGAATGGGAGATAAACCTGCCGTGGATATCGAAACTATTCCAACTGGCTCATTAAGCCTTGACCTTGCACTCGGTATCAATGGTCTTCCAAAAGGAAGAATCGTTGAAATATATGGCCCCGAGTCATCAGGTAAAACGACCTTGGCAATTCATGCAATTGCAGAGTGTCAAAGAAACGGTGGTATTGCTGCATTTATTGATGCAGAACATGCCTTCGACAAAACTTACGCAGAATCATTAGGCGTAGATACTGAAAACTTATTGATTTCTCAACCAGATAATGGTGAGCAAGCACTTGAAATTACTGAAAATTTAATCCGCTCTGCGGCTATTGATATTATAGTTATTGACTCTGTTGCTGCCTTAGTTCCACGAAGTGAGATAGAAGGTGAAATGGGAGATTCAAAAATGGGACTACAAGCTCGTTTGATGTCTCAAGCCATGCGTAAGTTGACTGGTTCTATTGGACGTACAGGATGTTGTTGTGTTTTCATTAACCAGTTGCGTGAAAAAATTGGTGTGATGTTCGGAAATCCAGAAACAACAACTGGTGGTAATGCATTGAAATTTTATGCTTCTGTTAGATTAGACATTCGTAAGTCAGGTTCAGCTATTAAAGATAAAGAAGGAAATGTAGTAGGAAATCACGTAAAAGTGAAAGTGGTGAAAAATAAATTAGCACCACCGTTCCGAATTGCATTATTCGATATTATGTATGGCGAAGGTGTTTCCAAAACTGGAGAAATTGTTGACCTTGGTGTTGATCATGATATCATCGAGAAAAGTGGTTCTTGGTATGCTTATGGTGGAAGTAAAATTGCTCAAGGTAGAGAGTCAGCTAAAAGATTTTTAGCGGACAATCCAGAAGTTGCACTTGAGATTGAGCAAAAAATTAAAGATAGAATTACAGGTGCTGATTTACCAGAAGAGCCTGAAGAGGTTGAACCAGAAATGGAAGCAGCAGTCGCTTCTAATGGTAAAGCAAAAACCAAAAAATAAACGTCGTAATTAGTATTTAAAATGAAAAAGCCTTTTTCCTTAGTTGGAAAAAGGCTTTTCGTTTTTAGAGTATAAGGGATTTGAGATGATGGGTATTGAGTATTGAGACTATGGAACAGAATTGTTGGAATTGTTCAAAAAAGTGTCATCAGAATTTTTTACGCAAGCTCATTTCATGGTCTCAATACCCAATACCCATAATCTCAAATCCCCTTAAACCTCCCGTTCCAAAATATCCAACAATGCTTCATCCAAATCATTGAATGTAAATTGAAATCCATGCTTCACAATTTTCTCCGAAGAAACCCTTGCACTATTTAATAACATATCTGCCATTTCTCCCATCACTAATCGAAGCGCAAAACTTGGTGCAGGAATTGGAAGTGCAATTCCACCTCTAGCCTTTTGAATAGCTTTTGTTAAATCTTTTACCATCAAAGGATCAGGTGCAACTGCATTAAATATCCCTTCCGCTTTTTCATTTTCTAAAGCCCAAATAAACATGTTGCAAACATCATCAATGTGAACCCAAGGATAGTATGCTTCTCCATTTCCAAAAGAAACTCTTGCTCCTAATTTCATAGGGAAAATCATTTCAGGAAGTGCCCCACCTTTTGTAGAGAGTACAATTCCAATCCGAAGAATAGCAGTCCGAATATTTAAATCCATTATTGTTTTAGCTGCATTTTCCCAAGCAATAGTACATTCAGAAAGAAAATCCTCGGGTTGAGGCTCCGCGGTTTCCGTGAGCCAGTGATCGCCTCTATTTCCATAAAATCCAATTGCAGAAGCAGAGAGATAAGCCTTTGGTTTTTTTATTTTTTCAAAACTATCTTTTAAAAGTGCAGCCGTTTGAGTACGACTTTCGATAAGGACTCTTTTCCGTTTTGTTGTCCAACGTTTATCAACAATGCCCGCTCCTGCTAGATTAATTACATAATCAGCTTTTTCAATGGCAGAGGCATCTATCGTACCTTTTGAAGCATCCCATTGAAAGTACCTTTCATCAGATTTTTTCCGACGACTTAAAAAAATGGTGTCGTAACCTTTTTTTTCCAATAAATGACTTAATCGTTGACCGATCAAACCAGAACCGCCTGCTATCAATACTGTACTCATAAATGTTTTCGGTTTTGTGCTAGGTGTTAAGTATCTTTGAAGTTACAACAAACATTATTCATTGAAGTTTTAAAAAATTAAAACTTTCTATTTTACTCTAATTTTATAGCTACAAAAAAACAAAATTATGTTCCAAAGAAAATCCTCCCGATTACTTATCCTTCTTTGCGCCATGTTTATAATAATGGTAGGATGTAAAACTGATCCAAAAACAGATTCGTCTAGCACTACTATGGATGAGAAATTTACGGTAATATCTCATATGCCATCTGAACCAGATATGCTGAATCCTTACCTTTCAACATCAAGTTACAACAGACAAGTTTTTCAAAATATCTTTAGCAATCTAGTTCATTATGATACGCGAACTTTGGAATTGGCTCCTATGCTAGTGAAAGAAGTTCCTACTGCTCAACCGATTACAGAAGGAGAACATGCTGGGAAAGTTTCATTAACATATGAAATTCATGATAATGCAGTTTGGAGTGATGGAAAACCAGTAACAGGACATGATGTAGATTTTACTTTGAAAGCTGTTTTAAATCCTAAAGTTCCAGCACCTGCTTATCGAGCAGTAGCAGCTAGTTTTTTTGATATGAAAATAGATAAAACAAATCCTAAAAAATTCACCTTAGTAGGTGATAATTATTTTCTTTTGGATTATGTTTTTACAGATCTTCCCATATTGCCTGAACATATTTATGACCCAAAAGGAATCATGAAAAATTTTGCAGTATCACAATTATGGGATACAAAGAAAGCGACAGAACTTGCTGATTCGGATCCTAAATTAGATGAGTTTGCCAATGAATTTAAGTTAGAAAAATATCAAAGAGAAAAAGACTTTATCGTTGGTTGTGGAGCTTATGAATTACAAGAATGGATAACAGGACAACGTATTATTGTAAAGAAGAAAAAAGATTGGTGGGGAAAAAATATGGGGGAGAAATACTCTTTGCTTGAAGCTAATCCTGAGACCATTATTTATAGACCAATCAAAGATCAAACAACTGCAGTTACAGAGCTAAAATCTGGCGGACTAGATGCTATAACAGTAATCCAATCACAGCAGTTAGTGGAACTTAAAGAAAGTACTCTAGGTCAAGAAAATTTAAATTTCCCTTCTCCATTAACTTATGGTATTTACTATATGGGAATTAATATGAACCGACCAAAACTCGCTGACAGGCGAGTTCGAAAAGCTTTAGCTCATCTTATTGATGCGGACAAAGTTATTGAAAATGTTATCTATGGTTATGGAAGTAGAATTGTTGGACCAATCCATCCTAACCGAAAATATTTTAATACTAAATTAGAACCAGTTAAATTAGATGTGGATAAAGCGATTCAATTATTAAAAGAAGCCGGATGGGAAGATACCAATAGTAATGGTACCGTTGACAAAATGATAGATGGAGAACGTACTGAACTTGTTTTAGATTATCGAACTTCTTCAGGAGGTATTGGAGAAAAAATCGCCATTCTTCTACAACCTAATGCCAAAAGAGCAGGTATTGGAATTAATATAAAAACTGAAAATTATAATAATATTAGAAAGGAACTTGAAAAAAGAGATTATGATCTATATGTTGCGGGATGGAGCCAAGATCCTTCCTTGCAAGATCTTTATCAAACATGGCATACAGATAGTGATACTCCTAAGGGAGGAAATAAGTTTGGTTTTGGAAATGAAGAATCAGATCAAGTTATTGAAAAGATTCGAACTCAAATCAATCCAGAAGAACGTACTAAACTTTATCATAGATTTCAAGAAATTATTTATGAGGAGCAGCCTTGTATTTTTCTTTATGCTGCAAAGGGTAGAATGGCAATTAGCAAAAAATTTGACTATACACCATCTACAAGGAAACCAGGAGTTTTTGAAAGTCAATTCAAATTAGCCAAATAGGAAGTGTAATTTTAGAAATATAAAATGGGTAATCAATTTAGTTTTTGGTTACCCATTTTATATTTCTAGCCAAGAATGCTTATTTTTCCGATTCAATACAATTCTTTAAGTATGTTTCAATACATTGTCAAACGTATATTATTTTTTATCCCTATGCTTTTTGCTATCTCATTGATAGCGTTTGGCTTGAGTAGATGTACGCCTATTGATCCTGTTGAGAAGGATATATATTCAGATTTAAATTCAAAGTCTGGGTTTCTTAACTACGAAAGAGAATATAAAGAGCGAGCAAAACTCTTTGCATTAAATGGCCCAGCGTTTTATTTTGATATTACTTCTCGCGCTTATTCCGATACACTTTATAAAATCACGCAACGAAACCATAGAGAAACTTGGCAAAATCTAATTGCCCAATATGGTAACTGGAAACAAATCTCAATATACAAAGAGGCTATCCGAACGACTCAATTAAAATTATACGAAATACCTGATTCCATTGGAAGAATGGATAAGAAAAAAATAAGAAAGGAACTGACATTTCTAGTATTGAATTTTAAAGACAGAGCCATTTCAACTAGGTTAAATAAAATCCAGACTATTTATAACAATAACACTACATTAGAAAAATATTTAAAAAAAGAAACCACGCACTTATTGACTAGCTATCAAAACATAAAAGATCAGGCCACTCCAATGCAATTATATTACCCCGACATTCATTGGTATGGATTGGAGAATCAGTACCATCGATGGATGAGTAATTTTATTGTTGGAGATTTTGGAATTTCCTACGAATCGTTGCGTCCTGTTACTTCGGAAATAAAAGATGCAGTTGGCTGGACATTTATTATGATGTCTTTAGCTATAATTATAACGTACCTCGTTGCTATCCCTTTGGGTATTTTTTCTGCAAAAAATAAAAATTTGCGATTTGATAAAATTACAACTGTATTGTTATTTATGTTGTACTCGTTACCTTCTTTTTGGATTGCAACAATGATGGTTGTGTTTTTTACCACACCTGAATATGGTGATTGGACAAATATTTTCCCATCAATAGGTTTAGGAAATCTTCCTTCAGATGCTCCATTTTGGGATCGTTTTTGGGAAACCGCTAGTCATCTTATTTTACCCGTTTTATGTATCAGTTATAATTCCTTAGCTTTTATTTCAAGACAAATGAGAGGCAGTATGGTAAACGTTCTACAAAAAGATTTTATAAGAACAGCTCGTGCAAAAGGTTTGAGTGAAAGCAAAGTTATTTGGAAACATGGATTTCGAAATTCGTTATTTCCAATCATCACTTTATTGGCAGGCATTTTCCCCGCAGCACTTGCTGGCTCAGTAATTATTGAAGTTATTTTTAATATTCCAGGGATGGGAAGCTTAACGATAGATGCAATTTTATCCTATAATTATTCAGTTGTTTTTGCGATACTTATGATTGCTTCAGTCCTGACAATGATAGGAATTTTAATTTCCGATATTTTATATACCAAAACAGATCCTCGAGTTACATTTGACTAAAAAAGAATAATTTAGAATGATAAAATAATAACTTATAATATTTTATTATTCCTACGTTTAGAAAAACGATTGATGATTTTTAGAAGAAACAAGGAGAAAGAAATGGCGCGAGTACTTGGGCAACAAGTGCATGGTCAAGGTTATTGGTCGAAAGTAAAAACTCGTTTTTATAAAAACAGTCGCGCAAAATGGTCTCTCCGTGTTTTGTTTGTTATAATTCTTATTGCGCTATTCTCAGATTTTATCGCAAATGAAAAACCTATTTACTGCAAGATTGAAGGAAAAACTTATTTTCCTATTTTAAAACAATATGCAGTTGATCTAGGAGTATCAAAATGGGATACTAAATTTTATCAAACACCTTGGAACGAACATGATTATGAAAAGGTGATCATGCCACTCATTCCATATTCATATTTCACTCTAGATCAAAATAATACCGGAAATGTATCTCCTACTGATAACCAAAATGTTCCGTCTCTACATTATTGGCATTGGATGGGTACAGATGAATTTGGACATGATGTAACAGCTGGAATGGTAAGAGGAACAAGAGTAGCACTTCTCGTTGGGATTATTTCCATGTCTATTGCTTCTCTAATCGGAATTTTCTTAGGGGCATTTGCAGGGTTCTTTGGAGATCATCGACTTAAAATTTCTAGGATCAGATTATGGCTCAATTTACTGGGTCTTTTCTTTGGTTATTTTTATGCCTTTAATGTCAGAGGATTTATTTTGAGTACAGCTTCAGAGAAAGGAATATTAGGTTTAGAATTATTTAAAAGCATATTTATATTTTCTGCAATTATATTGTTATTTAATTTGATAGCAAGTGCATTAAAGAGAGTCCCTTCCTTCAGAAAAAAAGTAACAATCCCTTCCGATGTCATAATTATGCGAGTCATCGAAATTATGAATTCTATCCCTGCATTATTTTTATTATTAGCTGCAACAACGATTTTAGAACAACAGTCCATTATTTCTGTAATGGTAATTATTGGACTTATTCGATGGACAGGTATTGCTCGATTTATAAGAGCAGAATTGTTACGTATTCGATCTCTTGAATACGTTGAAGCAGCAGAAGCAATGGGCTATGGTGACTGGCGAATAATTACACGTCATGCTATACCAAATGCCATTGGTCCAGTCTTAATTACCATAGCTTTTGGAATTGCCGCAGCAATCTTGATAGAAGCATCATTATCTTTTTTAGGAATTGGCTTATCAGCCGATGAAATCACTTGGGGCAAATTATTGAGTTACGCTCGATCAAGTTCAAAGTCATGGTGGTTAGCTGTTTTTCCTGGCCTAGCAATTTTTATCACCGTTACTCTTTTCAACTTAATTGGAGAGGGGCTAACTGAAGCATTAGACCCAAAAGGCAAATAACTATCAAACAATTTGTTTTTGTAAAAAGAGTGGGATGCCCGCAAACATTGAAAATGTTTTTTCAAGATGTTAGTAACTTTTTCAACATAAAAAACAAAATGTTTTATTTTTAATTAAAAAAATTTTACCTTTGAAAAATATGATAAGAAATCAACCTATGATTTGCGTTTCTTTTTACGCATTTTTTTAGGAAAAAGATTACTTTTTCCTTTTTTGGTTGACATCTTGCCTTTTTTGCCCGTGCTTACTCCAACTTTTGCTGGATCATTCATAGGGCAACCAGTTTTTTTACTACGGCAAGAAGTAGACATTAAGGCCACCATAAGTAGAAGGGAACTACACCACAAAAGCAGTTTTAATTTTTTCATATAAATGATTTGAGAAAACAATTTTTAATTTTGACTGCAAAATACGAAAATAATACTATCACATTTAGCGTTTAAACGCACAAAAGCCCCGTATTTATTGGGGTTATGCGTTTTTTATCGTTAAATGTTTGTTATTGATAATTACAGCACATAAATTTGTGCCATTCTTTTCAAATTTAAATTTTTTAAAATGAACAAAGGAGATCTTATTAACAAAGTAGCTGAAGATGCTAACTTAAGTAAAGCACAAGCTACAGAAGCAGTAAATTGTGTATTGAGCACAATTGGCAACACACTTAAAGATGGAGATAAAGTTTCTATCGTTGGATTCGGTACATTTGCATCTACACACAGAGCAGCTAGAGTAGGGAGAAATCCTAAAACTGGTGAAGCTCTTCAAATTGCAGCTAAAAATGTAGTAAAATTCAAACCTGGTAAAGAATTATCTGCATCAGTAAACTAATTTGAAATACTAAAAATTACTAAAGGGCAATTCAGTTAATTCTGAGTTGCCCTTTTATATTTTAGTCTACTATCAATTATTTTTGTTTTTTTTATCAGATGGACAAGATTTTGTTTTAATTTTTACTCACTTTTGCGTCTTAATTTCTTTTCAAAAAATCAACTTTCAGAACTATGGTATAGTTCAATAATAAATCATTAATAATGAAATTTGGAACAAAAGTAATCCACGCAGGTATTGAACCTGATCCATCTACTGGAGCAATCATGACTCCAATTTTTCAAACTTCTACTTACGTACAAGATGCCCCCGGTAAACATAAAGGATATGAGTACGCAAGAACTCAAAACCCAACTAGAACCGCTTTAGAGAAGAATTTAGCTGCTCTTGAAAATGGTACTGATGCGATTTGTTTTAGTAGTGGTTTGGCGGCTATGGATGCTGTATTGAAATTATTAAAACCAGGCGATGAGATCGTTTCTACTAACGATTTGTATGGTGGGTCGTACCGACTCATGACAAAAATCTATGGTAAATTTGGGATAAAATCTCATTTCGTTGGAATGGAAGGAACTAAAGATTTAGAGAACGCCATCAACGAAAATACTAAACTCATTTGGATTGAAACACCAACTAATCCAATGTTGAGTATTGTTGACATTAAAAAAATTTGTACCGTTGCTCAAAAGCATGGCGTGATGACTTGTGTTGATAATACTTTTGCTTCTCCTTATTTGCAAACACCACTTGACTTGGGAGCAGATCTTGTTTTACATTCTGCTACGAAATATTTAGGTGGTCATTCAGATGTTATCCATGGTGCAGTAATTACAAAGACTGCTAAGATTGCTGAGGAGCTTCGTTTCATTCAAAATGCAGCAGGTGCTGTTCCTGGTCCACAAGATTGTTTTTTAATCTTAAGAGGAATTAAAACATTACATTTACGGGTACAACGGTCTTGTGAAAATGCTAAGAAGATTGCTAAATTTTTACTTACTCACCCGAAAGTCGATAATGTTTATTATCCAGGATTGAAGAATCATCCTAATCACAAAATTGCCAAAAAGCAAATGAAAGATTTTGGGGGAATGGTTTCTTTTGATATTGTTGGAGGTCTTTATCGAGATGCTCAAAAGGTACTCAAGGGAACTCATTTATTTTCTTTAGCGGAATCATTGGGAGGAGTAGAATCACTTATTGGTCATCCTGCAAGTATGACACATGCATCTATTCCTAAAAAGGATAGATTAAAAGTTGGCTTGACAGATTCATTGATTCGATTAAGTATAGGAGTTGAAGATGTTGATGATTTGATTCAAGACTTGGAGGAAGCGTTGAGAAATATTTAAAATTGTTTTTTGATTGTCAGATGGTTTCGCTTCGCTCATTGTTAAATGGTTGTCGAAAAACGGTGAATCCAAGTATTCGATAACCATTTAACAATAAGCGAAGCGAAACCATCTGACAATCAAAAAACAGCACTTTATTTTCTGCAAAAAATCAATAAAAATACTCCTACAAAAATTCGAGATGATTCATATTTACTTTTAGATATTGTTCTAATATATGGGAAAGAACAATATTGATTTTTGAGGATGAAAAAATATATTTTGTGAAGGAAAAGGAATTATAAAAATTCCTTTTCTTAAACCTTCACACCTTTAATCCTTAATAATGGATACATACAAAAGAGAAAAACTAGTCATTACATCATGGGCAGAAGAGGATCGTCCTCGTGAAAAACTCCTCAACAAAGGCAAACATGTCCTTTCTAATGCAGAACTCATTGCAATACTTTTAGGATCAGGATCAAGAGAAGATACTGCTGTTGGGCTGGCTCAAAAAATTTTAAGTTCCGTAGATAATAACCTGAATGAATTAGGTAAATCTTCACTTGCTGAATTTCAACGATTTAAAGGAATAGGAGAGGCAAAAGCTATTACTATTGCTGCTGCAATGGAACTTGGGAGAAGACGACAACTTTCTGCAATTAAAGATCGTCCTCAAATCAAAAGTAGTTCGGATGCTTTTTCAGCTATCGCACCAATTCTGATTGACTTGCCTCATGAAGAATTTTGGATATTATTATTGAGTCGTTCGAACCATGTGGTAGGTCGTGAACAAATTAGTGTCGGAGGTGTAACAGGAACGGTAGTAGATGCCAAAATGATTTTTAGAAAAGCCTTAGAAAAACCTGGAATTACAAGTATCATTCTTTGTCATAATCATCCTTCAGGAAACCTCCGCCCAAGTGATGCTGATATTGTTTTAACCAAAAAATTAAAAAAAGCGGGACTGGTTTTAGACCTAACCGTATTCGACCACCTAATCGTTTCTGAAAGAGGCTACTACAGCTTCGCCGACGAAGGAGCTTTTTAATGAATAATTAAGAATATTCAGCATGTTACTAAGAGATGACATCTTCGAGAAAAGCACAAGAGGGTTGCATAAGATGTCATCTCGAAATGAAATAGTTTCTTCCAAAAGAGATGACATCTTTTGCTAT